>RJWJ010004397.1:0-18041 GCA_004363605.1 Indri indri
AAAAAAAAAACCAAAACCCTAGATTCCAGTGGATGTTGTGCCATCCCAGTATCTTTAAATCATCTAGACAGAGGTTGGTGTGTTGAGAGGATCTGTTCACCTTACCCCTAAGGGACTTAGAATACTCTTTCAGTAGTCTCTTGCCTACATTACACCATATACTTCTGGAATCCTTTGTGGCAAAAACTGTGAGTTACCTGCATCCTAGCACGGCCAGTCCTCCTTTCTAATGAAGCACATGCTCTCTTTCATGTGGTCACAGCTTCAGGGGAACCAGGGTCCAACTTCAGTACTTGGGTGTGTCTTGCTTAGCTTACACCAATCCTGGAGGCTGATTTCCCCCTTTTAGAATTGGGTTTAGGTAAGGGCATGGTCCAATTGTTGCCAGTCATATTAAAGAGCAAATTTGCTGGGGGATTTGAGAAATATTTCTTTGCTGTTACAGAAACCCATCAAAGAGGTAAAGGGCAGCTATTCTCATGTTTGTGATGCTTGGATTTAGGGCAGCTATCTCGTAACCATAAGGGACACTTGACTGAGGAACAACACTAAGAATAATAATAAGAACAACACTAAGAGAAGCACAAGAAAGCAATGCAAAAATAGGGAAAGAATCTACGTCCTTTTTGACCTTGAAGAACTTATTAGACTGTTGAGCTATGGCTTTCATATCAGGAGCAAGAGTCAAAACTATAGATCAATGAGCTGGATTTTTAAATTTCCCACTTCAGCAGACTCCAAAAATAACTGCATTCGCAGACAGGCACTACTAAATCCTGATGGCAAAACATCCTGGGAGAACCCCAAGATCCTTTTAGGGATTCTGAGAGTTCAAAACTGCTTTCATAATAATATTGAGACATTATTTGCCTTTTAGCCTTCCTTGTCTCACAAGAGTACAGGTGGAGTTTTCTAAAGGTTTCGTGACAACATACTAAATGTAGAAGCAGATGAGAATATAGTTATCTTTTACTTAGCCAGATATTTAAGAGATTTTTCAAAATGTCAAACAATGCCATTCTATTATAAATGTTTTTAGTTTTGAGTTATTTTTTAGTAAACATATGTTATTTATGTTACCATGTTATGGGTTTCTTTTTTTTTTTATTTCAGCATATTATGGGAGTACAAATGTTTAGGTTATGTATATTGCCCTTGCCCCTCCCCCGAGTCGGGGCTTCCATCCCCCAGACGGTGTGCATCACACTCATTATGTATGTATATACCCATCCCCTCCTCCCCCCTCCCATCTGCCTGAGCCTGATGAATGTTATTACTATATGTGCACTCAGGTGTTGATCAGTTAAAACCAATTTGATGGTGAGTACATGTGGTGTTTATTTGTCCATTCTTGGGATACTTCTCTTAGTAGAATGAGTTCCAGTTCTATCCAGGAAAATACAAGAGGTGCTATATCACCATTGTTTCTTATAGTTGAATAGTACTCCATGGTATACATATACCACATTTTATTAATCCACTCATGTATTGATGGGCACTTGGGTTGTTTCCAATTATAAATAAGTTAATAAACAACTAAAATTTTTTTCTAAGCTCTAATTGCTAATGCAATAAATATCAGTAGATATAGCCCACGTCAACAAAAGCTTTTTGGAGTCCTCAATAATCTTTTAAGGATGTAAAGGGATACCGAGACCAAAATACTTGAGAATTGCAAATGAGGACACACACACTTTTTAAATGAAAAACAAAAATCTTAGAGGTGGTTGATGAAAGCTCTACACCTTCATTTTACAAAAACATCAGCATTGCAATTAAGGCATTTGTGCTACAAATTCTCATGGCTACTTATTGCTGCCTAGGACCCAAGTTGTGTGGATCCAAATCCCCAATCTCTATTCTTCCAGTTACCTTGCTTGTTTGTGGTGAAGACATCAGATTTGCAGTCTGCTGTAGTTCGGGGTGGCATTCGCAGAATTTTGTCTAATATTCTGATCATTTATAGAATCTGAAATGTCTTTACCCTGAAGTGTAAAGATCTAAAGTCTAGTGACTCCCAGATCTAGCAGAGTGCTGATAATTGACTTGATTTCACTTGAATCCTCAGGATTTCATGATGATACTCTTTTCACTAAAGTTTAGCTTTGAGATCTGCCCCAATTCTATCTCAAACATTTGAGGGCACCTCAAAGATGACAGCTTTCAGAAGGAAGGAAGGCAGGCACGTAATTGCTAGCAATAGCCTCTTGGAGCTAGTATTGACCTATAACTAGTGTCATTATAAAATTTATATCAATTTATTCCTGGCTATGAAGCTAATATTGAGCTGTAATTTGGAACAACTTGTCTGCTGTTAATTAAACTAATGTGATTTTTAGACTCAGTTAAAAATACCTTTTAATTTTATAACACTGTGATTTCCTATAGATGGAGAAGAAAAGAAAGAACAAAATGAGTAACACATAAGAAAAAAAAAATAGAAGGGAAGACGCTAGGCCTCAAACACCAGGGCTTGGATTCCGTTCTCAGCTGTCTGTGTGGATACCCTGATAACCATCAGTCTAGAGTCACAACTGCGAGCTTGACACAATTCCACATTCACTGCATGTAACTGAGGGAGATGAGCACTGGGAGAGGAAGATTTAAAAATACAAGAGATATAAGAAGAGGTGAAACCAACAACAGAATAAAAAATAGAGCCGCATAATGTTGGCAAAGTACAGAGAATCCTTTCTCTCTTTATCTTGGCAAACGAATGAGTGGAAACAGCAGTTACTAGGAGGTGAAAGGGAAGAAATTTGAAAGATTTCAATTTTGAAAAATGAAACAGTACCTAGTTCCAGGCTTCATATATATTTAGATAATATTTACTTAATTATGGATATTTAAAACATGGTTACTTATTTCAGTATTAGGAACTGTTGTCTTTCTAGTCATCTGTTTAGCACTGTCTTGAACACACGTAGGTAGTCAAGACATATTTTTTGAACGACTAAACAAATGCTTGTGGTAGGCAGAATGATAGTCTCTCCTTCCTGAATATGACCATGACCTAATCCCAGAACTTGTGTATATGTTACCTTAGTGCCAAAAAGGACTTGATGGACGTGAGTAAACTAAGGACCTTGACGTGGGGAGATTAACTCGGATTATCCAGGTGTGGCCAATGTCATCCCAAAAGGTCCTTATCGGAGGGAGAGGAAGGTGTTGGGGGAAATGTGAGGATTGAGGAGGTCAGAGGCCTGTGATGTGAGAAAGACTCCGTTTGCTGTCGCTACATTTTTTTTTTCTTGGTTAACTTTTGAAATAATATTTTCTTTTCTTTCCTTTTTTTTATTTGGGATATTATGGAAGTACAAACATTTTGGTTACATGAAAAGCATTTGCCTTGCTAAAGCCAGGGCCACAAGCATGTCCTTCCCGCATACAGTGTGCCCTGTCTGCATTAGCCGTGGGTTTACTCACCCCAACCTCTCTACCTGCCCAGCACCCAGTGAGTATTATTACCATGAGAGCACCTTAGTGTTGACAGAGAAAGGGACCACGGCCAAGGAATGCAGTGGCCTTTAGAAGCTGGAAAGGCAACAGAATGGGTTCTGCCCTAGAGCCTCCAAAAGGAACACAGACCTGCCAACTCCTGGATTTTAGCCCTGGGAGGCCATGTCAGGCTTTTGACTTATAGAACTGTAAGATAATAAATTTGTATTTTAACCCACTAAATTGATGGTAACTTGCTATTGCAGCATAGAAAACTAATACAACACATGATAAATATTTACTGAAATCGAACCCAAAGAGCTTACAAATATATAATAAGTGATACATTAAATGTATATGGAGAGAGAAAAATTTTTAATTCTCAAATTTCATGTTTCAGAGTATAAGACAAGAGATAGGATGTGATTTAAGATTCTGAAAGGAGAAAATTTCTCAATTATGAGACATTGCAACCAAGTTGAAGAAACATTACGTGTAAACTTCTTCGAAGCATCTCCTGGAATAGTGTTTGGAAAAGACAAAATATTAGACAGATATAAAAATTACTGCATTTTCATTGCTTTAATATCTATTTTGAACTAGTATTTCTACAGCACATTAAAATGTGATTTACAGTCCATTTAGTAGCTTTTCTTTTTTTAAATATATTCCTTAGAAATCCTCATTCCCCTTTTTAGATTGTGACTTCTCTAACTAGTTAAACCTTTGCTTTCAAGATTTCTTTATGAGAAACGATGATTTTCTTTAATAAAGATAATGTTGTAACAGAGAAGACATAGCAGTTCTCCCAATTTATGTGTCTGACAAAAATTATCAAGGGAACTGCATCTGTTTATTTCTAAGATAAATTTTATAAATCTAATCCCATGCATGGTCATGGTAACCCGATGTAACACTGGAATCTACGTTATTGTAAATGCTTTCTTTAAATCCCCAAGGACAGTATATTACTAAAAATCTTTATTTTTTCCTAATGGCCATGTAGATCTACTACTCTATAATTAGATTTGGGAAAATATTACAATTTTTTTCTCTTCTGCAAAAAAGTATTAATATTTTCCTTTATTATCCTTTAGTTTCTAAAAATAGGTTGGAATTAAATGTCATGTACCTTTGGAATTCATTTCATAAATACACTTGGTAACTAGGAAACTCACATTGTCATTATTTATAATCTAGGAATTCTTTCCATGGTAACTGTTAGAAGGTCGCAATTTTCGAGCCACAATGGTGGCTAAGAGGTTATTTAAGAACTCACCAAAAACAAAACAAAAAAAAGGCCATTCACAGGAGGTGACAGTGTCTGATGTCCTCGTCACCCAAATTAATGAAGCGAGGTCTTGTGTTTGAGCAGTGGCTGCACCTACAGCTCAGCTTGGCCTTTGCCGTGGCCCCTCTTTCAGCCAAGGAATTGTGCCGGCACTGCCAACCCTTGGAGACTCTGTGCCATGAACTTGGATACCATTTATAGTATTTTCTCTGTCTTGTGACATCATGTGTAGGTTGATGATATTGGCACACAGTAGGGTTTCCAAAGCCCAATATTCAGCTGAGAAGTGAGCCGTGGCCTTTCTCCAGGGCTCATCTCACACAAGCTCATGCAAAGGTCTCCCTATAACCTGTCCTTGGTAGTCAGCTCTTACTCAAATCCCACAGATGTGGAAATTGGCTCTTAAGCAGTCACACACATGAAACATACTCAAGATGCCTTCCTTTGTTCATAATGATAAACAAGACTGGACATTGAACCTGACACTTTCTTGACTCATACAGTGCCAACATCTCCCCTAACCCTTCTGAGACGTGGAGAGGAAACTGAATTAGGACTGCAAGCGGATGACAGAGACAGCATCAGATGAAGGCCAAATGTCCAAAAGTGAGCTGAGAGTTGGCTTTACTTATTACTACCAGATCTTTTTAAGA
This sequence comes from Indri indri, assembly GCA_004363605.1. Lineage (NCBI taxonomy): Eukaryota > Metazoa > Chordata > Mammalia > Primates > Indriidae > Indri > Indri indri. The sequence goes on from RJWJ010004397.1 coordinate 5,383, forward strand.
ACGGACCCCAGTTTTTTTATATTTTATAATAGTAAGCAGAAACATTGGTATAAGCACTCACACATACACATAATGTGAATGAAAATTTTTGAGAATAAAATTCATTAAAATAAAACTGTCATAAATGCCAAAAAAAAAAAAAAATCCAACTTCAGAAACATCTTCCTGGGGAAAATCACATTGTTCATGAGGTTCTTGCTTAGATTAACTCATCATAACTCAATAGCATTACCAGTAGCTACCTGACGCAGCTTGGCCCCACTGAAGTTTCTTATTCAAAGGACATGAACCAGCAGTTCAAATGTATACTTATGTGAAGAAAAAGAAAGAAGCACAAACTTATTCATAATTAAATAATCATAAGGTGAAATGAGGTGCTATTTTTTAAATGGATCAGATTGGCAAAGATTGAAAAGTTGACCTTTCACAGTATGCAGAGGATGTGGTTGAACAGGTAGTCTCATTTGCTGTTGATGTGAGTATAAATTGGTGGAATCTCTTTGGAGAGCATTTTACCAATATCCAACAAAAAGAAATGCATATTGAGTTTGACCTACCAATTTCACTTTGGAAAATTTGGAAGTATATTACCATGTCTGTCTGCATAAAGGCCTGCACAAGAATTTTTCCTCTAGCATTATTTGAAAGACTAAAAGAAAACTGAAGACAATATTAATTTTCATCAATAGGGAACTGATTAATTAGATGATGGTGCATCTAGAAAGAAGAGTTCACAACTATTTTTTAAATGTGATAGACATATTTGTGCTAATATGAAAATTTATTCAGTGTATTTTGTTAATCTTTTAAAATTGCACAACAATGCAAAAAAATATATTCCCATTTGTATCAGAAAACAAAAGAAGGGAAAAACATACATAGGTGTTTAGAACTAGAAAATTCTGAGATACGTAAGAAAACTGTTAATGCTGGTTTTTCTTTAAAAGTGATGAATATTGATTCAGGAGAAAGATTTCTATTTCATTAAAGTTCTGCTTTACTTCTTGAAAAAAAAAAGTACACGGTATGCCAGCAGTTATTTTAATTATAAAATTAATTATTTAAAATTGTATATTTACTGTTGAAGCATACCAAGGCATAGGTAAAAGGAATAGCGCGATTAGGAGACATTTCAAAAACTGTACATCTTGATTCAGTATTTTTACTTTCGATAGGTACCAAAGGCAAATTATTTCAGGTATTTGTATTAATAGATATAGAACTATAGAGCTATACATATGTCCACTGAAAACTGGCTTTTAATAACAAACTTGTTTTGCAAATAAAACAAGATGATGACTTTTGACCTGTGACAAAGTAACAGGTACCGAAATAGCCCCCTTTGGCACAAGTTAACTATAAAACTGCACAAAATATAAGAAGCAACAATTTTCAGATATCAGATAACAAAAAGTGTAAGATTGTGTTCCTGGAGAGAAGAAAAAGGCACAAACCTAGCCTCAGGATCCCCCCAGTTTTCTGCCCCAAGGCCCTCTGTGGACCCAGAGGCAGGGACGAGGTGCCAAGCGAGGCAGGGTTGGAGGCTGCCAAAGTGGCTGGAATTTTAGGGCAGGATGCTGGAGAGAAGGAGCCTCTGCAGTGAGAGAGCCAGAAAAACGCACAAGGTCCTCCAAGTCTCCAGGCGGAGCAAAGCTGCGTTTGTAGGAAGGTGGGGCTCCCGGGGCCCAAAGAGGGCAGTTCCGGTACCTGGAAGACAGAAATTCCAGCCAGCCAGAGAGAAGATGCCTCCCAGAATATGCAGGGTGTTTAATCGCAACCCAAGAAAGACCACGTCTTAGCGGAAGGGCTACTCTAGTCCTGCCCTAACAAATTTCGAAGCAAACCTTAAAAGAATCAAGGTGCCAGGAAATATCAAAAAGTAGGGGTTTGGCTGTCCTACTTACAGTTATCCATACAATATATTACCGTCAATTATATTAAATAAAATGTGTGTGTGTGAGAGAGAGAGCAAGCAAATTTCACTATATGTAAAATATATCTAAAAAATATTCAAACTCAAAAAAATGAGCACCTTAAATATTCAATAATAAAAGATTGGCTAAATGAATTATGGTGCAACCATGGAATGCTGTGTCCTCATTGAAAACAAGTTGATAAATCTGTATGGGCTGATATAGAAAGGTCATTAGTATGGGTTATTAGGTGAAAATACCAAGATATAGATTGGCATCTAAAATGTTACCTCATTTATGTTAAAAAGAAAAGAATACACACAAAGACACAAACACATGTTTACATAAACAGCAAATTTCTGGAGAACCAGAAATTCCCTCCAGGAGGAAGCCACGAGGCCTAGGAGGGTTGGAGGCAGAAGGCAAGAATGAAACTGATGTTTTTTAAACTATTAGTGTTGTTTACCACATGTGCACATTTAGTTTGAAACTATTCAACTAAATATAGGGTACAACATGATGAAGCATGCCAGGGTTCAAGGAAGAAGAATCTCACAATCTTACACTATGTTTCAAGGCCAGTTTTGGATTCTCTTTGAATCAGCAAATTGATGTCTAGAAATTATCTGAAGGATCACAAGAATGTCCTCTAGGGAACTATTTATAATAGCAAAAAAATTAGAGGCAATTCAAATACCCAAAAATAGGAGTTTGGTTCTATCAACTACAACATACCCACACAAGTATTGCCATAGCCATTAAAATAACATTGAAGAAAATTTAACAACACTAAATGATATTCAAATAATACTAAACATAATATGTGCATCTGTGTCTGAGGTCTGGAAGGTTACATCATGCAATGCTAGTAATGAGTAAGTCTTCATCTTCTGTAAGAACATGCAAGAATTTTCCAAAAGCCTGTTTTGTGTCTGCCTTAGTGGGCTCTTTTCTCAGAAAGCTGTGTCCTCCTGACTCTTTTCATGACTGCCTCTTTCTCAATCTCCCCGTCTTGGCTTTCTCGCTCTGCAGACGGCCTTTTCCGGAATGGTTCCAGCCTGCCCTGCCCACAGCACCGTTCTCCGGCTCAGCACGGTGTTCCTTCCTCACAGACCACCTCTCCCCAGTTCCAGCCCTGCCACTGTTTAGTGTCTCATTATCTCTCTAGACAGAGGGCAGGGAGGGTGGCTGTTTGGATCACCACTAGGACACCCAAGTGGCACATGATGGAAACACATATAGGTGTCCAGTGAGCGCATGAAGATACAACAGCACACAAGTGGGATGGAGTGGAATTGGGGTGGGTTGTCACACAAGTCACCCACACTGAAACTCACGTATGTCGGAACACGAAGCAACCTCTTTATCTGTAGCAAATTCACCTAAGTTCTTACTATTCTAGATAGAGGGAGAATAAATGCAATCAGATTTGTCATCCTCAGTGTAACCTAACCACTTGGACATCCTCTTTCCGTTGGTCCCCCAGGGCACCCAGAACGGTGCCTGGCGTATCTTTGGCATTCAGTAAATCTTTATTGAAGAACTGAAATTCATCTATTTGGAGGTTTGCCCCTTGCCTTGTTAGGTTTCCTGATGATGACGGTGTCAGCGAGGTGGGTGGCTAGGAGACTGGCGGTGTTTGGCAAGGAGGTGGGGGCACCGTAACCGTCTGCCCTCGTGTCCACAGTGACATCTCCTCTCCCCTCACATGACGGGGGTTCTGCTGAACCCTGCGGCCAGCACCCCTGATTTCACCCCTCATAGCTCAGGGTCCAGGCCTTTGCCAGATGAATTAGCCCCACCATGACCCTCACCAGATCACAGACCCCTGGAGGCCTGCGGTGTCTTCCACAGAGCTCCAGGCAGGACTCCTGCTGGCTGCAGGGTTATTTCACCTCAGGAAAGGCCTTCAGGTCCACCCAAATTTCCAACATCCCCCAGGAGTAACTGGGAACTTCTGGTCTCTTCCTTTTTGGGGGGTGTTTGTCCAGTCTCAGTCTCTGACTAACTACAATGAAGCCCCACAAAATTATGACATGTGCACCCAGCTTGTGTCCTGCGGATCTGCCCATTTGTCATTTCCCCAGTCCCTGGATGTGTAATTGGGATTGATGTAGTTAGTATTTGGCAAAACCCCACATCGGGTCCTTGATCTGTAGGATATAGGATTCCACAGTGGGGACATCCTGCCTGAGCCTCTGAAAGTGCATCCCTGGCCAACAGTGTCATCTTCTGGGACAGGGGATGGGAGAAGTTAATGTCACTCGAAGGGTTCATTGTATCCTCGGAAGATGTCAGTAAACTCAACTACGTATTAGCCACAGTCGCAGCTGTTACTTCTGATGCGGTAACTTGGTTTAAAGTACACGGCCCTTAGGTGTCAGCACACATAGTGCTTGGTCTACCAGCTCGGGTCCCACATATCCCATCAGCCTAGGCCCATCATTGCAGCCATGGGACCCGCTGGTTGTACCACATAACACTCCACGTAGAATCTACTAGCCAAACAGGAGGTCAGAACAGCCTGCTGAAGGTGCATTTGGAGCACCAGCTTGGAGGCGATACCATCTACAAATGCAGCACTATCTTCCAGATACACTGTGCACATTTAACCAAACCCCTTTAGATGGTGCTGTGTCTCCCATAGGGAGAATGCCTGGGCCTGGGAAGCACAGGTGGAAGTGGAGTGGTCTCAGTTGTTATCCTTCTCAGTGACTGACTGAGAGGGTTCCTGTTTCTTGTCCCCCCAAAGTTAAGGCCCGATCCCCTAGAGGAGGCTCTGTTTTATCAGTGGGCATAGCAGGGTTCTATTGGACTACGAGCTGTGGCTGCTGGGCCCCTTTGGACTGCTGTATCCCAGAACCCACAGGTGAGAGGAGAACTCCCCATCCTGGTGGAAGGAATTGCACCTGACTATTAGGGAGAGGCAGGGCTGCTGCTTGGCAGAGGGACAGGGAAGAACCCCAGCCCCAGCTGGTGCTCTGCTACCCAATTCTGATGGTCAAGTGTGGAGTGAAGCCACCCTTCCCAAAGAGAGGACTAATGACCAGGGGTTCAGAGCCTTCAAGGGTGAGAATCTGGGCCATACCACCCAGCAAGGCACTGACACCACGGAGGTGGTAGCTGAGGTGAGGGGTAACTAGAACAAATAGTGGGTAAGGAGCATCATGAGCATCAGCTGTAGCCCTGAGCCCAGCTGCAGAAGCGAGGTGTGTAGTTTATCCTTCCAACCTTCTTCTTCTAAGTTTCTCCAAAGAGAAAAGGCTCATCAGGATCATGTAGTATCTGCTAAGCACAGTTGCAGGGAGAAGTGGACCCAAGGGGGACGAGGGGTGGGCTGTGATGAACACAGAGGTGCCCATTGTTGCCATAGCAGCCTGAATGTGGTCAGGCTGTCCAGGTGTGCTTCAGCATCAGAGCTGCCTCACCCAAGAGACCACCTCTCTAGGATGCTGATGTCTGCTGACTGAACGTGGCAGGGGAATCACAGCCTGGCTGTTTCTGCTCAGCACAGGGAGACTCCAATGCGCCATTTGCATCCCAGTTCCCCATGAGGTTGGCTGAGGCTCTGCTGGCCCTTTCTTTACAACCTCTCTCTTTCTCTGTCTAATCCTTCTTCTCCCCCTGACCCTTCTATAGTCTCTGATCCCTGATAAATATCTTGCATCCCAAACTCCATCTCGGCATCTGCTTCCAGAGAACCCAAATTACAAATCCCAGTCAGGAAGTAGAGTAAACGACCTCTGCTTTCAACTTTCTTCGTCCCATCTCCCCAACACTGGGACTCTAGGGAGGTCAGGACACAAGTTTCACTTCACCTCCTCTCTTTACCTGCTGACTCCTTTCTTCCTTTCATGCATGGGAATCTAGATGAGATTGGTTTCCCTTTCTCTGCCTGTCCCACTGATACTTCCTCTATGTCACATCTGCCTCCTTCTGGAAGTGGCGTTACCTACCTTCCCCCTTTAAAGATGCTGAAGACTGGCTTAATGTCCCATATAATAGTATTGGGTTCCTCTCCTGAAAGGGAACTTGCTGTATGTGACCATCCGTGTTACCTCTGTGGAACTTGTGGGCAAAGGAAATGGATGCAAATAGTTGAATGCTCCTGCTGCCTGCTGCACTATGAATAATAAGGTCTTTTCTCTCTGTCCCAGGAACCTCCTGTCTTCTGCCAACGTCCATGAAACTAACTTGTCAGCTTGTAAATAGAGTAAAATCTCAGACCCTTCACAGTTCTTGGCCACTCTGATGGATGCCCAGATATCCAGCATTTTTGGGTGTAGGCACAGCACCTGTTTCACCATGTATGGACACACTCTATTCTCCATTTCTTCTATCCCGAGTTTCACTTTATCTATTATGTTTCTGCTTAACCCTTCAACTCGGGTGATCAGAGGTTATTCTATGGCTTCTGACACTGAACGGTGGTCTCTGTTGTCCTTCTCTTAGCTGAGGAGTCTTCCATTTGTTAGGGGCAAGCTCCCATTCCAGGAACTACCTCACCTGTGGTGACTCTTGCTGGCAGCATGACACCTGAGGGCTTCAGTCAGATAGTAGCAATTGAGAGGAAGATTATGCTGAGGGGAAAAATTGGCAGCTCTAAGTCAGCTCTTTGATCTAATAATAAATCAAATACTGTCTTCAGGTCTTTGCCAGGGTTGGTCGAAAGGAGACTATCTCAAAGTGATGTAGAATCTAGGAGTATTTGTTGGAATCTTACAATTAAAACATGCTTACTAAGAAATTATTGAATTTCTCAATGAATGTACTAAAGCTAATTATTGATCTTTAGTCATAAACAATTATAGTCTCAGTAATTTTTCTAGTTCATAAATGGAGAAAAACAAAGGGAATCTAATGGAAAGTCAAACTTCATTCTAAAAGATAGAACGCATAAATTGACAAGTGATCAATGAACTCTAGGAGAACCATAAAAGAAAATAAAGATAGAACTAATGTGTAGTCTCTCCAAGGCATTAAAAGGTTATAATAACACCTGTGTTGCCATTGGTGTCTGCTTCTTGCTTTTCCCCATTTCTTTTATCATTTTTCTTTAACATTAACCTACTAAAATTAGTAGTTTGATTTTTAAATGACATGTCCTGTAAATAATCTGAAATGATCATGGATTATATGAATGTGTTTCTGAATATGTTTGTAAAGAGAACTTTTTATTCATTTGCGGTATCAGACTAGTGAAAGGACTGTGTATAGAAATCAGCTTTTAGAAAAATAAATATAATGAAAAAGAATGAGAAAGGTTATTGTTTTTTACTTAAAAAATGAGCTGTTTTAACACATAAACTGTCTAACACAAAATTTATTAAGTTAATAATGTAATTGTGACCTAATCATCTTACCAATGACTAAGCAATCTTCTTCTAGGAACACTTCCTGCATAAATTTTATCCGTTTCTGTATTTCAGAACACTTCTTAGATGGAGGATGCACTTTTTCCAGTCTCTGGCTAGAGGTATATAGCACTTTAGAAAATAAAATCCCCTATGATAATCCACATTCAATCTACAAAGAAAATTAGAGGCAACGAATGCATTGTGGAAAGAAGAAGAAACAGATATTAGAATATATACCTTATTTTTTCCTCAAGTCTCTGTGTCAAATTTAGGTTAGAAGCTGTGTGTGCTACACATTCTCATGGCTTGACAGCTGTGACAGTCATGGACACAGTCTTTATTTTAAGGCACCTCTGCATAGCTTAGCTGCACTTGGACAAATGTGTGGAAGAAGAGATGAACTGTGTGTGTGTGTGTGTGTGTGTGTGTGTGTGTGTCTATCTGAGGGCTGTGGTGTGGTTGCATTTATGGAACTAGATCAAAGGACTTTTTCAGATAGTCGTTTTTTAAAAAAATTTCTCTGTGAAGACTGAACTAATCAAGGGCACATCTTCAAAAAACTCCTGAGTACAAAATATCAAACAGCAGAAAATGAAAGCAATCCAACAGGCAAGACACCAATGTCGAAAATATTTTTAAAAGATACAATAAAAGGTCAAAAAAGGTCAATTAATATGCAACTCACAAATAAACCCCAAATTCTAAGTAAATTTACAGATGTAACTTAACAGGTGAAACTACTGGAAAAATTAAAGTAGAAAAGGTGCTACCTTTCAGAGGGGCCTGACTGCTTTGTTTAATCAGCTCATCAAATGAAACTGAAGAGCTAGTGGAATACAGAAGTAAAATACTGGACACACTGGTGGTAGATCAGGTAAGGCAACCTTCCCTGTGCTCCCTCCAACACAGTCCAATGGGCTTTATTTCCTGTGGCCACCTTGGTGTGCTAGGATGGGCATGTCAGACAGGGAGGGGTGTGTACTCAAAGCCAGAACAAAAATAAAGGATGACAGTGTTTCTTTCGTTGTCTCTTCTAGACTTCCATTGGTAACATATCTCTCTCTCTCAGTATGTACATATGTACACATACATATGTATACACATGCAGACATATATATAGTGTGTGTATATATATATCATATATAGCTATTGTGTACCTGTGCTTTACAGTTCTAAAATATTTACACATATATTACTTTTTTAAAAGTATTTCTACAAACACCTAATTTGGAAAATAATTCAGATACTTGTTTATTTGCTATTTATAATTTGCCTAATAATAAGAGCAAACACTAGGAACATGTTACATAGCATAAGAACACTTTGCAATCAGACTGAAAATAATAATACAGAATGAAAGGAAGATGAAAAATTGCATCTGATAAACAAGACTGAGGATGTCAAAAGGATTGAGTAGAAAAATTAATAGCCAAGAACTCTAAGGTTTTAAAATTCTTAGTGCCTAGTAAAAAGAAACCATAGGAAATATTGGCTTTGTTTACCAGACAGAAAACTGAGATTCAGGATGATTAAGAGATATTTTAAGGGCACATGACCAGAAGGTATCTGACTCATTTCAGACATAGGTCCCCAGATGGCTAAATCTATGCTCTTTACCCCAGACCCTGGTAAGCCAGGGTTACTCAATGCTAACAACTAAATACATGTTTAGGTGAGTCTGGTCCACTAAAAAGAGCAATGAGCTGAGTTTCTAGAACAATCATTCTAGTAAATAAGAATGTCTTCTAGCACAAAGACATTCTTTACACAGTTGAGTCAACCAGAATACTGGGTATTGATTGTGACAATGGCCAGAACAGTGATTGGGTTGGCTAACCACAGTCTGATTTGTGATTATTGAATAAACAAAGAAAATGTACTGAGGAAAATTTAAATGTTGTTTAATTTCAAGAAATACTTAGCTTCTCTGGGCTTTGTGGATGACCAGGCAGCTTCTGAAACATTCTGTCTTGCAGAGGGTTGATTGTCTCCAAGTGCACCACTGAACATGGTGAAGGTAGGACAGATGTGCTGTCCTTCACGCGCAAAGAGAACACCCCTCTTACAGCATGTACGTCTCCTGGGCCCACGCTGGTGTGCCTGTCAGACAATGGGTGATAGAACCTGACAGTGCCACACATGCCAGGATGCTTATTTGGGCAGTACTGGCATGAAAACTGAACTCACTTGACCACAGGCTGAGGTCATTTTTCCTGGGAAAAATAAGACAACACAAGGGAGGTTTCAAGCCCATTGCCTACTCCAGTCACTGCACAAACCACACACTCTCTCCATAGCTGGTGACTGGTTTCCATCAGGGATGATTTGTCACTGACAACACTCATGTTCTCCGGTTGTCAAAGTACTTCCCTAAGCTTGTGACAGGCAACCAACCTCCCTGTTAGCAGTGCTAATGCAACTATCTTTCTGTGTCTCTCCAATCTTTCAGTTAACTCCAGCTGAATTCCTCCCAGAGGAACTGACTTACACATATGCGGGACAGAGCCATTCTTTCCTTTAAAACATGTTTATTCCCAACTCACTAGAAGCAATTCTCACTTGGTTATTCTGTTCAATACAGAGTGGAAGGAGTTTTTGCATGTGTGAACCCAACTTCCCCTGGACACGAGACCCATCCTGCTTGTGTGGCAGCCATCGTGAAGAGTTTCAGCAGCCACCATCATTCTGTCTGGGAGGGAAGTTTTGTTTTAAAAAATCCTCTTTTAGGAATTTCATCATTTTTATCATCTACACAAATATGTTGACTCTTATTCATTGTGCACTTTTTTATTGTTGTTATATATAACACTGAAAGTCCAATTCTATTCCTCTTTACCATAAAAATAATTCAAATTTATTTTTGCAGTATATGTAACATTCCTCGAAATGTTTATTTTAATGTATGAAGGGTTTACTTCAATATGGTGATTATATTTTTAAAGAATAATAGTTTATATAATATTAGTTTATATAATAATAGTTTATATAATATGGCATTAATTTTATAAAAAAAATAAACTCTATTGTTAAAATATTTATACGAATTTACCCAATAATTCTTGCTCTCTTTCTCTCTCAATATCTCATTATTCCTCTCTAAATATCTGTCACTGTCGTCTCTTTTTTCTCAACCTCTCTCTCTGCCTCTCTTTTTGTCTCTTTCTCTCTCTGCCTCAACCTCTCTTTCTCTTTCAATACATCTTTATCTCTCTCTCGATCTCTCTGTTCTTTCTCAGTTTCTCTCTCTCTGTCTCTGTCTCTCACCTTCTTTTGTTTCTCTCTGTTTTTCTCTCTCTCTGTCTCTCTCTCTCTCTTTCTCCAGAGCAGTATCAAGTTTCCAGCACAGAGAAGCATTGCACTGTTGCAACTTCTCTCCTGACCAGTCCAGATGGTGTAGTTGTAGAGCTTGTTCCTGGAAGCCTTAGCTCCAAGTTTCACTTTAAAGCTATTTCAGTGATTCTTGAAAACACCACAATATGATTTTGATAAATTCATTCAGTATGCCGAAGCTAGCAGGAATCAACTTGTATTGTTTACAAATAAGGACTCTAATCAGTAATTCTTTTCCTAGGGAAGAGGTTCCCAAACTTTCTCTATCCATGGTACCCTTAGTGCCTCAGTATTTTTTTTTTTCTAGCATGCCCAGGCCAAAAGAAATATTGAACAGTATAAATTTATTAAATACTTATTTCTACTTAATATTTATTAAGCAGTTTGTTTTAAACATCTTAATAAGTACCTATAACAATTTGATAGTCATTTAAAAATATAGATATACTCAAAGAAAAAAATTCATTTCACTTTTAAATAATTACAATTACTTACTAATATGTAGGGTGATCACACATGTCGGGCATTGCACACCTTGTCAAATCTTGGATCAGATTGAATACTATACCTTCAATTTCTGTTCATATTGATGTTCATGCAGGGCTTAATTTTTATCATAGCAATAGTGAAAAATCCAGCTTTACTAAGATATGATGTCATCAAATGATGTGTATTGAGAATAACACCTCTAGGGTAAGAAAACATTTCATCAAAATGCAAGAAACAGGATAATATACAAAGCAAGATGCATTTGGGCATTCGGCGAACATTTACAAGTTCTGCTCTGTGGTCCATGCAGTATTGGGAGTCCAGCATATAAAGGAACGCAGTTCTTGCAATCGAGAGCCTCAGGGGCCATTGAGAAAACAGACTCGCACAGAACCTGTGATGCAGGCAAATATTTTTCATGGAGGTATGCAGGTATTTTTATGGAAGTAGGAAAAATGTATGGAAACACAGAAGAGGAGAACCAAACTCTACAGGAGAATCAGGAAGAGGTTTATCAAAAAGTTAACACCTGAGGTGAGACATGAGGATGCAGAGTATCAACCTGTTGGGAAGATGGCATGAGGCCATTCCGGGCAGAGAGAAAAAATGCACAAGAGCCAGAGGTCTCAGGAAAGTTGTCTCTGCCCTGGATCACAGCATGAGCTGGAGGAGGAGAGGCAGAAGCTGAGACTGAATGGCCAGGCAGGGCCCCAGCAGAACTGGGCACAGGAGCAGCTTTTATTGAGCTGCCATGCATGGATGATGGGTGCCATGAAAAACTGTAGGTAGGATGACGCTATTGTGATTTCACGACTGAATGATGGTAGAGACATTTTGGCATTTGGGAGTTAGACTGGGAAAATGGAAGGTGAGGAGGTGATATCAAAGCCAAGACACTACAAGAAGGCTTAGTGTGGATACATAACCAACAAAACAGACACACATGTGGCTTACTTATTTTTAAGTGGGGGATGAGGGACAGATACTAGACAAATAAAAGAGGCAAAAGTATTAGGTCATTAAATGTGAAATGTCTGATCTCGAATCAAAAGTTTAGTTTATTATATCTCAAACAAGCAGCAGTGCAATTAATCAAAGTATGCACCTAAACTATCAACACAGTTTTGCCATCTTAACGGTAGCTTGTTTATGCCAGCAGCGAAGAAGCCTGGAGAATGAGTGGTGATGAAATAGCAAAAGGTGTTTTCCACAGCTTGTAGAGATTTGAATATCTTTCCTTTCAAGAAGTGGTCCAAAGCCAGGAGGAAGTGGTAGTCAGTTGTTGCAAGCTCTAGTGAATAAGGTGGATGACAGAGAGTTTCCAAGTCCTGCCTCTGTAGTTTGAGCAGCATTGTTTGTGTGACATATGGTTGAGTGTTGTCTTCCACTAGGATTGGCCTGTCTCTATTGGTCAATCTCAGCTGCTAATCTCAAGCATCCTCATCATTTCATCCAATTGGTTGCAGCAGACATCCGCCGTAATTGACTGACCGAGTTTTCATGAAAGTGAAGTGAAGTGGATAATACCAGTGCTGGACCACCAAACAGACACCATTAGCTTTTTATTTTT
>RJWJ010004397.1:18141-28628 GCA_004363605.1 Indri indri
CTACAGGCATGCGCCACCATGCCCGGCTAATTTTTTCTATATATATTTTTAGCTGTCCAATTAATTTCTTTGTATTTTTGGTAGAGACGGGGTCTCGCTCTTGCTCAGGCTGGTCTCGAACTCCTGAGCTCAGAACGATCCGCCCGCCTCGGCCTCCCAGAGTGCTAGGATTACAGGCGTGAGCCACCGCGCCCGGCCACCATTAGCTTTTTTTGATGAATATTTTGTTTTGGACTGTGTTTTGGCACTTCATCTTTATCCAACCATTGTGCCAAATGCTTACGATTGTCAAAAAGAATCCATTTTTCATCACACATAACAATACAGTGTAGAAATGGTTTGCCTTTATGTAGTGACAGCCAAGAAAGGCAAGCTTCAAGACGATTTCTCTTCTGATGCTCATTTAATTTATGTGGTATCCAGCTTCTTTACCTTGCCAATTTGTTTCAAATGGTCCAGTATTGTTGGAATAGTAACATCAGACCTTGCTTCTAACACATGGATTGAGATGGATTCACTTCCATTACAGCTTTTAGTTCATCATTACAGACCTTGGTCTCAGATCGCACACATGGCTCATTTTCAGGATTAATATCACCAGAATGTAACTTTTCAAACCATACACATACTGTGCGTTCATTAGCTACATCTTTCCCAAACACTTCATTGATATTTTGAGCTGTCTGCACTGCAGTGGTTCCATGATGGAACTTACTTTTGAAAATAACTTAAATTTTTGACTTATCCATGGTTTCACAAAAATTCATCTAAAAAATTGAAGATAATCATAAGCCACACCATGCATTTGCAAGAATGAGGGTAAACCTTCACAATAAAAATAAAACAAGAAGTGTTAAAGTGAAATGTCAGAGATATCAACTGTCAAATTTAGTACTTAAGGAAATCAGACATTTCATACTTAATAACCTAACACTAGGGAGATAAATAAAGGAGATGAGGAGAGGATGGATGGGAGTGTGCATGGCTGTGGTTTGGGCTGCAGTTTTAGTAGGACAGCCAGGGGTGGCCTCACTACATAGGGACGTTTGAGCAAAGACCTTAGGGAGGTGAGTGAACAGAACATGTATGCATATTGTGAAGATCATTGCAATGGCTCATAAGTGGACATAACTTTGGCATCCCAGGGGACATTTGGCAGGATCTGAAAATATTTTTGGTTGTCACAATGAGAGGGGTGTATTGCTGCTGACATGCAATAGGTAGACCTCAGGGATGTTGCTAAACTTGCTACAATGCACAGGACACCCCTGCACAAGAGAATTATCCAGCCCACAATGTCAATAGTGCTGAGGTGGAAGAACCCTGGGGGGTGAAACCAGCCCTCTGAGTCACTGCAATAGTTGAGAAGACATATGGCCTGGCATGGTGGCTCACGCCTGTAATCCTAGTACTCTGGGAGGCCGAGGCAGGCAGATTGTTTGAGCTCAGGAGTTCGAAATCAGCCTGAGCAAGAGCGAGACCCCATCTCTATCGAAAATAGAAAGAAATTAATTGAACAGCTAAAAATATATATAGAAAAAATTAGCCGGGCATGGTGGCACATGCCTGTAGTCCCAGCTCCTCGGGAGGCTGAGACAGTAGGATTGCTTGAGCCCAGGAGTTTGAGGTTGCTGTGAGCTAGGCTGACGCCATGGCACTCGCCCCAGGCAAAAAGAGTGAGACTCTGTCTCAAAAAAAAAAAAAAAAAAAAAAAGAAGAAGATGTATGTCCGAACTGAAAATATGGCAGTAGATATCAAAAGCAATGTTTTATTCACAGAAGTGTTTAAAAGGTAGAAGCCATAGAATTTGAAATTGATTAGATATGGTATGTAGGGCAAAGGTTTCTGAAAAGAGCAACTGAGCCGATGGCAGTGACTCTCTTGGCCCTGATCCCCCTTCTGCATTAGCACCTGCTCTTCCTCTGTTGTGCTGACCCTTTGCCTGACACATTCCTGCTAATCACTTCCAGGGATCCTTTCTTAGAGACTCCTTGGCCCTCATTGCAGCACAGCACCTATCTTGCAGTAAGTGCACAATAAGTAATTGTTAAACTAATTCAGTGATGGGTGGAGAACCCAGATGGGGTGAGGAGTGACCCAGAGGGAAGGAATTAGAGAAATCAAAAGTGTGATTATTGAAGAAAATAAAAGCGTAAAGGTACCAATTGTCCCAAATATGTTACCATACATCCCATATTTTTTCATCTTATACTCAGATATAAGTATCCTCTTAATAGATCCAGAAAAGCCATTTGATAAAATTCAGCACCCTTTTGTGATAAGATCTCTTAACAAAATAAGCATAGATGGGACAGCTCAAAATTATTAAAGCCATATTTTACAAACCCACAACCAACATCATACTGAACAGGGAAAATTGAAAGCATTCCTGCCTAGAACTGGAACCAGACAAAGTTGCCCACTGTCACCACTTCTATTCAACATAGTGCTGGAAGTCCTAGCCAGTGCAATCAGACAAGAGAAGGAAATCAAGGGTATCCAAATGGGGAAAGAAGCAGTCAAACTATTGCTCTTTGCTGATGACATGATATTAGATCTAGAAAACCCCAAAGATTGGACCAAGAGAATCCTGGAATTGATAAATGAATTCAGCAAAGTCTCAGGCTACAAAATCAATGTACACAAACCAGTGCATTCATATATGGCAACAACAGTCAAACTGTCAAACTGTCAAACTGAGAACCAAATCAAGGATACAATACCTTTCACAATAGCATCAAAGAAGATAAACTATTTAGAAATATATTTAACTAAGGAGGTGATAGACCTATATGGGGAGAACTACAAAACACTGAGAAAAGAAATTGCAGAGGACGTAAACAGATGGAAAACCATACCATGCTCACGGATCAGCAGAATCAATATTGTTAAAATGCCTATTCTACCCAAAGTGATATACAGATTCAATGCAATCCCTATTAACATATTAGCATCATTTTTTGCTGATCTAGAAAAAAAATTTTTCTATACTTCGTATGGAACCAGAGAAGACCCTGTATAGCCAAAGCAACCTTAAGCAAAAAGAACAAATTGGGAGGCATCAATTTACCAGACTTCAAGCTACACTATTCATACAAGGCTATAGTAACCAAAACAGCATGGTACTGGCACAAGAATAGAGACACAGACCAATGGAGCAGAACTGAGAACCCAGATATAAAACCATCCTCATATTGTCATCTGATCTTTGACAAAGCAGATAAAAACATATACTGGGGAAAAAAGTCCCTGTTCAGTAAGTGGTGCTGGGAAAATTGGATACCCATATGCATAAGACTGAAACAGGATCTGCACCTCTCACCTCTCACAAATATCAACTTACAATGGACGACAGACTTAAGCTTAAGGCATGAAACCATAAGAATTCTAGAGCAAAATGTTGGAAAAACTCTTATAGACACAGGCCTAGGCAAAGAATTTATGAAGAAGACCCCAAAAGCAATCACAGCAACAACAAATATAAATAAATGGGACCTGATCAAATTAAAAAGCTTCTACAGAGCCGAGGAAACTATCAATAGAGCAAATAGACAACCTGCAGAATGCGAGAAAATATTTGCATACTACACATGACTATCAAGAAATCTTATAGAAATGACTTAGCCAGTACCAGATAACATTATTGTAGCAGCAGTTAAACTAGTATTTATTGAGCACTTTTGATGTGTCAAGCAATAAGCCTCATAACATGACTTAATTTAATCCTCTCCACAGCCCTGAGTTGGCACTCTTATTACATGTGTGAAAGAAAACAATGGTGGATTTGTGTCCTGTTGTGTTCTCAGTGCCCATTAAAGGTCCTGGCACATAGTAGATGCTTAATAAGTAATTTTTGAATGAAAAAATAGCTTTTACCAGTGAAGAAACTGTGGCTTTAGAGAGATCAAGTAATTTTCCAAAGATAAAACAGCTAGTAAGTAAATGAGCATTTCAGCCCTAGCTCTAGGGTGCTACTGATAAAAATGTCTTCGGCTTAGCCTTTTCTGTTGGCTGCTGGTGACAGACCTGACTTATTCTAAATTTCCAGGGTCACTGTTTCCTTTCTTAGGGCTCACTATCCACCCCTTTTACACCATGTTTTAGGATTTACCTATAATCTCGCCCCCACCTCCAACTCTGTTTATCATAGAAGGTCCGTCATTCTGTCTCTGTGAATGACGTTAGGGCCATTGATCAAGAACCAAAGGGTATTTGAACCTGCTCAGTCAAGCACTGCCATCCTCAGGAAGAGAAACTAAACCCACCTCTTTCCTGGCTTCCTCTTTTGTTCTTTCTTAAGAATTCCAGGATCAATAATTCAAGGAAATCATCTCTTTTCCGTCACCGGTTTTAGCCTTTTCACAGATAACAGATTGTATCCTCTGACTATTGATTTCAGGATTTTCAAAAAAGATTGAGTGTCCACATGTAGCTGAGGGGGTGGGTAATATTTGTGAAATGACTCTACTGACGGAAGTTAATGAAAACATAAACACTTGCACCACCCTGTTTTCCATACATGCCATACAAGTATCAACTCCATGTTAAAATGTTCACCGCTGAGATCAAAGATTGCTTGCTGTTTCATCACAGTAAAGCCTCCCCTCCACCCAGTTAATGAAAGCACACCATCCCCTAAGCCTGTTCAAAATGATATAGGCAAAGTATAGGAAATGCTCTGCAGGGAACAGCCTTACCCTGGCCTCTTCAGGGATGATTGTGATGAACTAATAGGTCTCTTTCATGTCTAATTTATATGATCCTAATTATAGAGTCATTTTCATTCCTGTGGTTATTCTCATCTGCCAACATAAATGTGCTGTACTTGTGACCTAGTGTCCCTTCCTCCACCCCAGCAACTTTCTCTTGGGTCTTTTCTCAAACTTCAATATCAGCCCTTTCAGCAGACTTCTTGTAAATTGCAGACCTCTCTGAAGCAATATTGTACATTCAATAGAGAAGAAAGAAATCCAAAACAGATCTCTTTTTCTGACATGCGTATAAAACCTTTTTATAGGTAAATATGGGGAAATGGTACAGAACTTTAATCCAAAGAAATGTGTTAAGTTCTCCATGGACTCTATGATTCTGTTCTTTGGTTGAGACTGGATATGTTATATCACATTCACATCAAATGTTCATGCAAAATCTATTATTGCAGAGAGGATGGAATATATTCTGGATCTAAGACTTTTGGTAGCATTTGTCACCTACTGAAATTCAGCAAACATCACAGTGATTGAGGAATAGTTCCAGAAAGAACCATGCAAACCACAGAGTTCTCTAGCTTGTGCTTAGATTGGGGCAAGTGTGTGGGGAAATGACGTGCAAAATTGTAATGCTTTAAAACGGTAGATAAACTTAGACCGAGATATCATACTTCGAAGGGAACTTTTCAAGCCTGGACACTTTGCTCATCTCCCTAATTAAATAGCAGAAGAGAGAACAGAGTGGACGGATGAAATAGCCCAGATCGGGTCGCAAAATTCCCAGGCATGACGATATCCTAGACGCTGTATCAGTGCGAATGTATCACTCTGTGTCCTTCAGGCCCTTATGGGTGAAGAGATGGAGGCTGAGCAAGATGATGGACATTCCTGCAATGGGTTCTCTTTGTCTTTGTCTCATTTTTAACTTAGTGGAGTTTTGAAATCCATTAAGGTGACCACATGTATTTTACTTGCATTGTCTTTGTTTTTCATCTGTCCCTTTGTGGTACTGTTTCCCTTATTCTCTCATCAGAGATTACATTCTGTTTCACTGTCTTTGATTTTCTCAAAAGATTTGAGTGGTGATGGCGGTGGTGGTGGGCTGGAAGAAATAAATATGCAGCCTTGAAAATCCACACTCATCAGACAATTTTCCTATGTCGTTTGCATATTTTGGTTAGTAACAGATGAAATTAACTCACCAGGCAATCTTCACATATACAATTTCATTGCTGGAGATTTTTAAAATAGTTCCCTGAAGGATGTACATTTTATTACATAAGGACTCTACATCCAGATGGGTATTTTTGTGTAAAGTGCACCCTGACTTATTGAATAGGGAAAGGAGACAAAACAGTCCCGCAAAATATTTTCGAGTGTGCTTTAAGTGTGGCGTGGTTCCTTTGGCCCATTAAAGCAGTCTGTCTCGGCAACAAAAGACGGAATCAACACAGAACAGGATTGGAATTATGCATGTCATTTATAATGAACCTCATTATACAAGGGGGCCTAATTCTATTATGAAGCACTGCAGTTTACAATCTTACTGCTATTCATCTTTGAACAATGACAAAGAAAAAATTCCCCACCCCATGTCAGAGCTAATCTTTTTTAATGCTCACAATTTTGTACTGTTTGTATATTTTCCTTAAAGAAAATTTTCCTGCCTTGTTCCTTCCACCCAGCAGTGCGCATCCTTCCCCATCCCCGTGTGTAGAGTCTCACTTTCACTTTTCTTACGAAAAGCTATAGAATTTCCTGCACCGTTTTGCTTACGAGAAGTAATGACACGGTGGCCACCTCGACAGTCTAATCTGGTGTTTTTGTAAACAATAAGGTACATTTACCATTCCATATAGGCCTCTGATTCCATCAGGGGTGTTTATGTGTCCCTGCTTGACAGAATTACAGCTCAGTGGGCATTATTGGGTCCAACGTGCCACCGTCGCCATGCGCTTGGCTCCTAGGTTTAATAAGACTATTCACCATCACGCCCTTTTTGCACACATTTTTATTACTCAACGATAAACACAGAGGTGAGATTCTGTTTGGTGTACACATATTTTGAGGCATTTTGAGGCCATTATTTTTAAGTACCAACCCATAAATTCCAGAATATTGTTTTAAATGCTTGAGCATTTCATCCTGGCGAGGCTCCCATTTCTAATATGACACCCTGGAGACAACACATGTCTACTCGGAATTGTTTACCTAGGGTGTTTGTCCACATCATTTATTTATCTGCACTGAGAAGAATGTTATATTAGGGGCTGTGAAGAGACTGAAAAGAAATAGGAGAAAAAAAATCTTTGTTCTAGAAGAGAAATTTGTCTGTTGTGTTTTAAGGAGACAAAGGACCTCTATGTAAATATAATGCAAGAACACTTCTGAAAATCCACAACTAGCTCGTGATTAATATAAGGAACCGTAAACATAGATGTCTCCTTCTGTTCTTTCTCTGACACTGTCTTCCTCCCTCCCTTCTCCCGTCTATTCTTTCTTACTCAGAGTCTGCGACATATGGGTTTGGATTCCAGTTCCATCACTTACTAACTATGTGTGACTTTGGATGGGGTATTTATTAATAATATCTCTAAGCTTCATTTTCCTCAGTTGTGGAAGAAAGATAACATTTCTTGCTTCATGTGTTTGTTGTTAAAATTTCATTTAGTGAGATGTGTATATAAATCACAGTGATTAGTACATAGTAACCACTCAATAAGTGTTAGCTATTACGTTACCTCTTTTTTTTCAACTTATATCCATCTTTCTGAAATAAATAAGAACATTGACTTGAAACCTATGCTTTCTGTTAAGCAAACCAAAAAAGGAAAACAGCGTGTTAGAGAGTTCTCATCTGAATCGTTTTGTAACAGTAATCAGAGACAAATTAGAGACCAATTTGGAAGCTGGCAAGCAATAACTGATCTACTGTAACCTCCCTGACCACCTCACTACTGAAAAATTTATAAAAGCACTGGAGGATGTTAGGCAATGAAAAAGAATGAATTGCCAACACATGCCACAACACGAGTGAACCTTAAACACATTATGCTGAGTGAAAGAAGCCAGTTACAAAAGGTCACATAGTGTATGATCCCAATTATGTGAAATGTCTAGAACAGGCAAATCCAGAGGCAGAAAGTGGATGAGTGGTTGCCAGGTGGTGCGGGAGGGGGAGATGGGGAGTGCCTGCTAGGGGTGCGGAGTTTATTGATGTGGTGTTGAAAATTAGATAGTTGCATAACTCCGTGAATATACTTAGAACCAGCAATCGTGCACTTAAAAATGGTGGATTTTATGGCATGTGAATTATATCTCAATAAAGCTGTTATAGAAAATATATATCAGAGAGAATAGGGTCACGTTCAGAATTCTGAGGCTCTTGGAGATCTTACCATAGTTGGGTAACTAATGAATTATTTAATGTTTCTTATGGGCTTTATTTAACAGAAATAAATCCAAGTAAGCATCCAACACAAACACACACACACGCACACTCACTAGGAGATGTGAGATTGCAATATTTCTGAAAATGCAGAACCTACCTCTAGTCCAAAGCTCATCTGTCTCTGGAGTGGAACTGTGAACTGAATCTTAGAGTGGAAGGACCCCTGCCCATCCTTCTCTCAGAAACTACCTTGCACCCATTTTCGCTATCCAAAAGCTCCCTGTAAAGCAAGGCATCTAAATAAAGATTACAGTAATAGTGGCCTAGTGTATTTTGAGACATGAAATTCATCGTCAGAGAATGCTGAGGAAGGTGGTGCATGAGAGAAAAAGATGAGATGCCCCTTAGCACCATTTCTGGAAAACATGGCACTAAAAATGCTGGCTAGCACAATAGGAAAAGAAAAGGAAATAAAAGGTAAAAATAAAATTGGAAAGTAAAGAACAAAAGTATCCTTTTTACCAAATGATATGAGTATCTACACAGAAAACCTTTAATAAATCTAAATCATTTCAAATTAATAGAGTGTAACAAGTTTCCCAGGTAAAATTTCAAAATATAGCAGCACCAAACTTTTATAAAATGAAATTTTAAAACATTTAAGGTAGCACCAAAAACATGAAGTACTAAGTGTTACGGGCTGAAATGTGTCCCCACAAAAATTTGCATGTGGAAGTCCTAAACCCGGTATCACAGAATGTGGCTGTAATTGGAGATAGGATCTTTGAAGAAGTGATCCAGTTAAAATGAGGTCTCCAGGGAGGGCCCTGGTGCAACATGACTGGTGTCCACATAAGAAGAAATAGTGACACATCCAGACAGAGGCAAGATAATGTGAACACACAGGGAGAAGGTGGCCATGTGCAAGCCAAGGAGAGAGGCCTGGAGCAGATCCTTCCTTCCCTCAGCCTCAGAAGGAACCACTCCTGGGGACATCATGATCTTGGACTTCCAGCCTCCAGATCTGTGAGACAATACATTTTTGCTGGTTAAGCCACCAGGTCTGTGGTGTTTTGTTATGGCAGCCCTTGCACACTAATAAACTAAGGGGAAAAAACTAACTAAAATGTGCAAGTCCTTTATGCAGAAGATTATAAGATTTTATTAAAACATATAAGAACATAACATGATCATAAAGAAGACTTATAAAGAGACTGGAGACACTAATTCTAAAATGTGTGTTCAATGAAAGGGTTAAGAACTAGCAAGAAGGCAATATGACCTGCAGGTGGGTAGGGAGCATTTGTTTTAATCTATAAAAATACTTTTTAAAACCCAGGATGAAGTGATGACAATATTTAAATGATTTTTAAAACATTCCCTTTAAATACTATACTATTAACATGAATCTTCTGCATTGCAAAAAGCATAAAGAAAAAATTTAATAGTTAAATATATTCCAGAACATCTTCTGATAGTGTGTAGAACCCACAACAGCCTGGAATGTCTTTTGATGGTGTGAGAATCATCATAAATAATTTGCATTTGTAAAAACAATGAATGTTTTAACAAAATAGTGTTCTTATTATGGCCTCTGGTATAAATATTGAATGCAAATGTTGCTGCATCTTTTGTCATTAAAAGTGGAAAGTGCTGAACTTTTATTTCATCATAACAGTCACATGCAATTAATTTTTATGGTTCAAATAAAGAACATTTTTAATCATCATTAAAGTGAAAATTAAGATAGCATTATGAATCATTTTGATACTGTAAAGCATTTAAAAAATAAAAACTTATGAGAGTTTTTATCAAAAGAATGTTGATAAAGCAAATGAAAATATTCAGAATGTACTACCAGAATTTTAAAAACTATTTAGTAGTTAGAAAATATTGAACATTTTAGACACTAAATGTTAAATCAAACTTTAAAAAAATTAATATCAATATGGGTGTTATATTGAAAATTAGATTTTTGAGTATTGTTATCACGAGACTTTTATCTATTCAAACAAAATGTAACTTAAAACTTCAAAATCAGGTTAGTTAAATTTCAACTATTATTTTTGATAAATGTTCATATAAAACTGTTATAATAATTTATTTAAAGTGTGAAATTCAATATTTTTGAAGCTAGTAATGGTTTTTTGGAGATCTCAGGGACCTGCAAGGAATGGTATCTGAAAAAAATTACACCTTATTATTGGTACATGAGAAAAATATTTTAAAGAGAAAATTTATGACAAAATTTTGTCAGATTGTGTACAGATTATATTAGGACCAATCTATGGAGAAAGTCTGAAGTTTCAGCTAAAATTCAGAAACATTTCTACATATTTAAACTTGACAACATCTTTTTTTTTTTTTTTTTTTTTTTTGAGACAGC
>RJWJ010004397.1:28728-76531 GCA_004363605.1 Indri indri
TAGCTGGGACTACAGGCATGCGCCACCATGCCCGGCTAATTTTTTTCTATATATATTTTTAGCTGTCCAATTAATTTTCTTTCTATTTTTGGTAGAGACGGGGTCTCGCTCTTGCTCAGGCTGGTCTCGAACTCCTGAGCTCAGAACGATCCGCCCACCTCGGCCTCCCAGAGTGCTAGGATTACAGGCGTGAGCCACCACGCCCGGCCTAAAACTTGACAACATCTTAATCACAATACCTACCTGTAGGTGTGCTATGAAAGATATAAATTAAGTAAATCACTTCACCATTAGTTCCAATAAATCTCATATTTTACCTTTGTGTCAAATAAACACCAGAAAAATTAAATCATATATCTGAAGAGATAGAGATTAAAATAAGCAAAACTGGAAGAATATTTAGATGTCAATAGTGGCATAGTGGCTTAGTACAGTAGTGCTAAGGTTGCAAAAACATTTTGAAAATTGTATCAAAATTTGTACATTCACTTTCATAGTAAGTGGGGAAGCAGTTAGACATTAGAAAATAATTCTTTTTGAAATATGACTTTAATAGAACTCATTCTGAAAAAGATGTTACTCTCTGGTAACAATAAAGACATGTTTTCAGTTATTAAGGCTGGTCTATTCTTACAAATCTCCTTCCATTAAAAGTGACCTAATGAATAAAATTAAGTCAGCAAAGGAATAGAATATGCCAATAAGGAACCTCTGTGTCTTTGATACAGAGATATTTGATATATATGAATCTCAGACTGTATAAGGCTAGCAAACATTTTGAATATAATTGCTCTTTGTGCAAAAGAATCTGAGAGAGCATTCAGCAGCATGATGGATAATCGATGATGCCATAAATTCTTTTCTTAAACTACAAGTTATCTAACGACTATCGATTCAATGGAGTAGTCTTTGGAAGGCTTTGGTGCAGTTACCGCAGTCAAACCATGACATCAACAGGGTCATCATTTAGCTGGTGACAGTAGTATTAAAAGGATTTCAGAAACAGTTTTTAAAATATCAACAAATAGTTTGGAAACTATTATAATGATTTTAGAGAAAGTTGCACTAAACATATCATATGGTAAACATTTTTTAAATACGCGTGGTTTAATTCAGTTAGTTAATGGATAAAGGAGGGTGTATTTTTACTTTTGAGGCATATGTATTAAATTAATTAATATATAAAATATATGAATATATTTTATATTATCATACCATTTGTCAAAATTTTTAATATCACAAAAACTACCATTTTCCTCAAAGGGACCTAAAGAAAACTTAAATAAATGAGAGCTGAAAATTCAGGAAACTGAATATTATATGGATCTTCTTTCCTCAAAAATTAGTTTACATTGAAGGTTTAGTGCCATTTCAATCAAAATGCCCATGCAGAATTTGGGGCATGGGACTTACTGGCACAGCAATTCTGAAGTTTGCCAGGAAGATCAACTATACGAAATTAAAGAGTAAAATTTTGAGAAGGCAGAGCAACGAGGGGCACTTTTGTCAAGACATAAAGCTTCAATAGACAAGTGACTTTGGGCCTGGTGAATGGATCAATGGAGTAAATAGATGAATTGGAAACACACTGACATACTTTGGAAATATTAAAGGCTAAGAGCAGCAACACAGAATTGTGAAAAACATAAGGATTATATACTACATTTTTCTGAAGCAATATATTATCCTTTGAGGAAAAAACAGAGAGAATGTCTTTCTGTTCTCAAGCATGATGAAGAATTTTATAATCACAAAAGCAGTGGAAGAGAGCGTGATGGGAACCATCGAAGCCATCAACTACATAAAACTTCTCCACTTCATAAATCAGCGTAAACAATATTAAAAGGGAAACAACAACCTAGGGAAAACAGTAACAAATATGACAAACAATAGATTAATGAACTTCATGCATAAGAGCAGAGTATAAATCAATAGATGAAACAATGAAACTTCCAGGAGAAAACTTTGCAAAGAATGTGAATGGACAATTTATTAATGGAAAAAACCATATGATCGGTATATATGTTAAACGCATCTGTCTCTGTTTTCAAATTAAACAATTTTGTTTATCATGTTAATGACTTTTTGCTCCACTAAGGATGCATTTAAGAATATCTTGTGGTGCTTGCTATGTTTTTCTGTTGTAAAGTTGCTATTTTCCCCT
The DNA here is from genome assembly GCA_004363605.1 of Indri indri. Classification (NCBI taxonomy): domain Eukaryota; kingdom Metazoa; phylum Chordata; class Mammalia; order Primates; family Indriidae; genus Indri; species Indri indri. The sequence goes on from RJWJ010004397.1 coordinate 30,893, forward strand.
TTGTAATTAATGCAGAAAGATAATTTGAGATACGTAAATACGGTGCTTCTCCTATTTTGGGTACTACTTCTAACATCCAGTGATGATTTCTGCCTGAAACAATGATTGCTGTGGTGTTTGCTGAATGGGATTTTCTATTTTTATCCTTCTTTCTGTGTGTATTAATTGGAATTCTACTGAAAATGTGGCGATGCCTAACAGACACTGCCACCTATGGTGTCTGCCAAATGGCAGTTTCCTGTTTCCATCATTCTTTCTCCACGTTTTAATTGGAACTCTACTGCCAAGACAGATTTCTCCATCAGCAGAGAAACAAGGGAGAAACCAAATAACCAACGTTACCATCACTAGTGGTCGTGTGATGTGTTAGGAATACATCTCTTCTGTCACCAGCACAAAACTGAAATTCAGTTGTGAGGAAACCTCAGGCAAACTTAAACAAGGGACATTGCGTAAAACAGCTGTCCAAAAAAGCAACAAGGTCTCGAAAGACAGATTGGGCACTACCCAGACTAAAGGAGATTAGTGTGACCTGGCAACTAAATGCAATCAACATGTGATTTTTGAATTATATCCTGGACCAGAAAATGGACATTAATGGAACAATTGGTGAAATTTGAATGAAGTGTGTAGATTCAATAGCAGGATTGCACTCATGTTATTTTTTTTCTAATGTTTATATCTGTACTGTGGCTATATAAGATATTACCACTGGGAGAATTGGGAAGAAGGATAAACAGGATTCTCTTTATTATTTTTCAAACTTTTTAAAAAGTCAGTAATTAATTATTTCAAAGTGAAAAGTTAAAAACAAAAATAAATTGGAGTGGAAAGGACATATATTGTGGGAGCAGCAGGACTTTATAATGATATATGTTCTTTTAGATAACAGCTTTTTTTATATGCTTCAACAGACTAAACAGTGTCTCATTATTTTTCTCTGTTACTCTTCAGGATACCAGGCCTAAGGAAATAATCAGAGTTGCATGCAGATAAATAGATATATACACATATAGATATGTGTGTGTGTGTGTATATATATAGTAAAGATTTTTATTTACATACAAATGCAGTGTATTTATATAAAGCTTGCCATACAAGCAACAAAAATTGTGTTCCTAAATTATTCTATGGCATGATTTTGGAGGGCTTGGTGGGGGTTTACACACAGGATAAGTTCAAACTAGACCAAGAGATCCAAAAGAACAATCATCCAAAGATAAAAATAAGCTCAAAGTGTTCAAATGCATTTTGTTATTAAGTATGTCCCTGTTAGGTGGCTGTGTTGAGATAACTCTTGCTATTTTGATAGGTATTATATACCTGGGAGAGAGAAAAGGCAGTTGCTCAGACCCCCTAGTAGCTATCTGGGGCTTTCAGAGGGTTTTTGGGCTCCTCTGAATATTTTAAAGATTGACATTTTTTTTTTTTTTTTTTGAGACAGAGTCTCACTCTCTTGCCTGGGGCGAGTGCCATGGCATCAGCCTAGCTCACAGCAACCTCAAACTCCTGGGCTCAAGCAATCCTACTGCCTCAGCCTCCCGAGTAGCTGGGACTACAGGCATGCGCCACCATGCCCAGCTAATTTTTTCTATGTATCTTTTTAGCTGTCCAATTAATTTCTTTCTATTTTTGGTAGAGACGGGGTCTCGCTCTTGCTCAGGCTGGTCTCGAACTCCTGAGCTCAGGACGATCTGCCCGCCTCGGCCTCCCAGAGTGCTAGGATTACAGGCGTGAGCCACCGCGCCTGGCCAAGATTGACTTTTTTAAAAAGAAGCTCTCTGTCTGTATCTTCTAAGCAAAATAATCATGTATGCTAATAAGGCTGTGAACTTGGTCATAACTATTCTATCCAACAAATGAAAACTGGACCAGCCCACAGCCATTATATTATACAAGGAAAAGGTTCACAGTTTGTGGTGAAAAGACAGAATTCAAGGTTCCATGACAGCAATGCTAGTTACAATATATACTGTACTTAACTATTTTGTGTTGATCAATAGATATAAGGATAGAAAGATAGATTAATTATGGTTAGATAGATAAATAGATAGATGATAGACAGACAGGCAGATGGACACGCAGACAGAGGCAGCCATGCCACACTGAGGTAGGGATTGAGGACCCAGGAGAGCTTGGGAGTGAAAACTGACACTATGATGGCCTGAGTCCAGTCCTTTGATTTCTTAACTAGGTCAAGTTGACCAAGGTAACTATGCACACGGGTCTGTCCCAAGAGGTTCCTTCACGGAGAGGACAAGGGTCTTTCTGTCTCTGATGTCCCCCACTTGTCTATTACATTGCCCCCTCTTCGAGGTTTGCATTTTGTAGGGGCAATTGGGACTCACATGTCTGCTCTGTGTCCATCAGGATCTTCTCGTAACAGCCAATTGAGGAAAGTCTAATAGAGCAGCTATTTCCAAACATGGGTTTGAAACATGTTGGTTGGGGAAAACTACTAAAGCATGGAAAGTGAGTGTGGGGCTAGCAACTGCGAAAGCCTCTGTGGTTCCCAGGAAGACAGGCTGAGAGGAGGGAGTGGTTTCCAGCACCAGAGAAGGGCAAGGCCATGAAGCTGAGAGGGCCTGAGAGAGAGACACTGCCAGTCCTTAAGGCGGGCAGGTGGGAGCCGTGGGTGAGCATCCAGCCACACTCTCTGCCACGCTCTGATCCCTGATTCCCGTCGGCTGCATCCATGGACAGATGACACCTTGATAGGTTAAGAAAGAAATGGTAGAATTCAGAAAAGCCGTTCTTAGCTAAGAACAATTATGAAAATGTGCCATGCACTGAGAGGTATGAACGACTGACCCCTCTGAGCCTGAGATCAGAACAAACAACATCTTTGTCTTTCTCAGCAGTATCTTTTGGGGAAAAAAGAATCTGGGTTTGAATGTCAGAAGCTGAATCTTTCTCTGGGTATCTGTGATATAAAATCTTAATTTCCTCAAGGCAGCTGTGTATTTGAGATGCCTACAGAGACTATCTCATAAATGAAAATGAAAGAAACTGAACACATTTATATTTATGTATTTTTCAATATATTCTTCTTATTTTCCTTGCATAGGAAAAAAAGAGCTCGAAATAAATAAGGCAAATTAACACTGATTCTATCCAGGTGATGGTGTTGTGAGAAATTCTTACTTTCGTCTTTTATATTTTTCTTTTTTTCTAAAGCTTTCATAAAGGAGTCTCATTTGCTTTTATAAATCAGGGGGCAAAAGCAGCATTTTTTCCCAAAGCGATCAGAGTCATATGGGGTGACAGAAAGCTAGAGTTAGAGAAGTTGTACTTGGGGAAATGAGGAGAGTCTAAGAGACACATTACCCATCAATACTTGAAACTCAACATTCTTCGATAAATTTTGATCTTTAGACACACACATGATTACATTATATTTTTGCAGAATCATGTTTCAAAAATTCTGTTACAGCCCTACCTTTTATTCACTGTTGCTACTCTTTGACAATTTATGAGACCTTACATGCATATGTTAAAAGATATCTTATAAAATAAAATTGCTCTTTTCGTGGAACATCTGTCTTCCTTATGTGGCAGTTATTGGGCAATTTCCTGGGAAATTTATTATTAAAACAGGAGGAAGAAAAGAAATCTCAGGATAAACTGTGGAAATTATGGTGTATAAGGCATGATTAAGAGATAATATGCCCTCTAACACTGGGATTCTGAAATGACTTGTTTTGTTTCCATGCCTTTGTGCAAGTAACTTGAGCCCACCTTTTGCCTCAGTTTCTCAGAAGCCCACTTTTTGCCTCAGTTTCTCAGGATGTGAGATTAGGTTGAATGCAACATGTTCTAAGACAGTCATGAGCATGAGCTAATATTTGAAAATTTTAAAATATTATGATACCTACTTTCTTTCAAAAACTGTCAGTTAAATTGATATTTTCTTCAAGACACCATAAGAGGTGCCAAATTAAAAGGCAGTTTCTGCAAGAAACTGCTCTGGATCCTCAAGCTTTCATTTTGTTTGACAGGAATGATAGCAACTACCCAAGAACTACACTGTTTGGAAGAACTGAGTGGCCTGTACAACATTTGTTGTTAAATGTTCTTTTTCTCTCTCTCTTTCATTTTCTCATTCTTACTTTCTTTCCTACTTTTTTCTCTCTTATTCACTTTACTTTGTATTTATTGCAATTTAATGACATCAGAGTGCAAAATAATTATGCTATTTAATATGCCCATTTTCTCAGATTTGACAGGAACAAGGATATATAACAAGATTATGATCTGAACAAGAAAGTTACATTTTTTTTCTATCATTACTAAGATGCTACATGATCTTGGATACTAACCATATCTTCTCTGTATTATCATTATTAGTAATAATAGTAGTGGTGTTTTAATCAGTTAGATAGAAGCCAAAAAAATCAAATAACTTCACTTTAGTGTCTGTAAGGATTGAATATTTAACAAATGTAGAATATTTGCTCAAACCTCTGGTGACTCACTTACCAAGCTGATGGTGAGAAAATTGTGAGGACCAGCAATGGCAAAGCTTCCTACAGCTGAGAGCAGGAATGGGTGTTTAAACATATCCACGTGGACCACTAGCTGAGCCAGTCTGACTTTTCCAAACTAATTTTGCACATGTAGAGGATAAATTAGATGCAATAGAACAGATTGTGCTACACTTTTTATATTCTCTTGACATAAAAGAGAATTTCTCTAAATAAATAAATAAATAAAGACACCACTTTAAAATGTATTTTTTAAGAAAAGAGATGAATTCTATGCAGTAGGGTTCTATTTTTAGTTCACCATGTGCTATAGTAAGACTTCTTTACAAACAAATGCAAAGTATCTCTTCAAAAATGTACCTTTTTGGGAATATTAGTTAGTTCTTTGACATAGAAATTTAGGACTAGTTCAAAGTGAACAGGGTATTGTTTCCTCTTCCTGACAGATCCTTTAAAATGCCTGAGAAATGGAGTTCTGGAATTTTGTCTGAGTACAATGAAAAACAAAATAAAATTTCTTTCACTATGTACAATCAAAAAGTGCAAAAGTTATTTGTCCCATGGTGTCTGATCTGGAAAATCTGTTAGCCACAGGGCATTGTAGTTCTTTGAAGATTTCATTATAGCAAGTAGAAGAACACATAACACAAAGAATGCACACACAATATGGAAAACACGCAGCATATAAACTTTTATTGAACTAATTCCCTTCATTAAATAGAAAAGTACCTTTGAACTACTGGGTTCACACCTGCACGGTAATAAGCTTTGTGTGGATTATAATATTTCTAGTTGATGTTTAATGTTTCTTGGAATCAGCCTGCACATCTAAAATTTTGACTTTTGAGGTTAAAGCGCGCACATTTACAGAAGGCCTAATTGGGGGCTGGGAGCCGCTGAGCACTTTTAAAAGCAGCAGTGATTCTGTGGATAGCCAGGCTCACTCTCCTTCCAAACAAGGCAGAATTTTGCTCATCATTTGCAAGCAAACTGCCCTCCTTCACAGATAACGGCAGTGGCTTGCTCTTCCTTTCACAGGAGAGGAAAAACTGCTCTGCAGAATCAAGGGACAGACACAATGTTGTTGAATCCTAGTTTGACCCTCCCGGGTTTCTGCAACAAGCACTTTTGGCGCTGAGAATAACAACCAAAACATATGGTCTCTCCCTGTCTAGACAGAATGGTACTGTCCCAGACAGAAAGGTCTCCACAGGCCAGACAGTCCACGTAGCACCACACTGCTGAGGGCTCCAAGAAACAAACCCCAGGGTGAGGGAGAAAAACAAGAAAACAACTGCAATGTGCACAGGATAATCAGCAGGACGGATGACCCAATAGCGTCTGCTGACTGTGTGTGCACCATTCGTGCATTTGTGTGTGTTTGAATTGTGTGCATGTGCCTGTGTGCACGTGTGCATTGTGTGTGCATGTAAGTGTGCAGTTCTTTGCAACAGGCTCTGGTTCTTATACTCAAATTTAGGTACAAATTCAATGCAACAGTATTCCACATGGATTTCTACATGACACAACTGCAAACAGTAAATTATTTGGAGCCTGACGTTGCTTACTGTGGAAGACCAAACTGTGTTCTGATACTTTATTTCAAAATCAGTTTTCAACCCCACAGTTCAAAAACTCAAAAACTCAGAATTCAAACAATTATGTGAGCAACACCTAAGCTTCGCTGGATTTTGTGTTCAAAAGAAAAATGTGTAGGAATAAATGTTATGGGGGGGATGTGTATTTTTAAATCCTGACTTTGTAAATTTGATGCTTTTTGAAGAACATTTCTCCTCATTTTTCAACCTGAATTCACAGCTACAAAAGATGGTGACTGTGGCTTCCCCGCGCAGGGTGGCTGGCTTTCCGCCTACTTTACCTGATGGGAGCACCCATTGTTGTTCCAAATAGCTGTTGGTTGTTATCAGATACAAGACTAAAACCTGTGCAAATGTTGGTTGCATTTAATTTTTAAGGGTCTTTCCTCCTGGATGCAGGGCGGCTGGCTTTCCGCCTACTTTACCTGACGGGAGCACCCATTGTTGTTCCAAATAGCTGTTGGTTGTTATCAGATACAAGACTAAAACCTGTGCAAATGTTGGTTGCATTTAATTTTTAAGGGTCTTTCCTCCTGGATGCATTCCTTGTTGAGGACTGCAGGGAGAAGTGATCCAGTCCCTTTTCTAGCAGTATTTATTCTGCTCCAAAGAACATAGCAAAATGTACCTGGATGAGAACAACTTGTACCGTGTGTTGATTTGCACATGGAGGAAAAAAGCCTCAATGTATCTCAGGGTTTATTCCAGTTGTTGTCTGTTAAATGATGAAAATTGCTTCCTCTGCTTACAGACTAGTGCAATTAATTGCCTTTGCTAGAGATGACACAGATTTGAGGAACACTGTCTGAGACATGGCTGTGGAATTTAGCTAGAGTCCTGAAAATATTCACTCAAAACATTATAGAATTTTAAAATTGAGAATGTAGCCTTGTATTAATAGCTATTTCTGCTCCTGTTATTTCAAGGCGCAATTTAAGAACTAAAGGGGTAGGTGAGTTTTCTTAAAGATACTGCATAGGAAATTGTTCAGAACTTGTCTTTCCTTAAACGAGATGCACCCTTGGCTGAGAAGGCGTGAGCAGCAACAGAGCTGGGCACTGTGCCATTCTGCTGCTTGGCTCTGTGTCCACAGAACAGAGATGGAGTCAGCTTTCTGTGGACAGGTCATCTTCTCCCTGCCAGCTCTCTTGGAGTATGTGAATGTCATCTCCAGGCAAGCAAGGGTTGTGCAACACCAAACATGGAGAAACCGGTCACGAGTTAGAAAGTCAAGTTGGGTCTACCTTTGTACCTAGTCCTGGTCCTGTTCATCTGTCCTCCCTGAGTCCAGCCAAGGAAAAGCCTAGGGTTTTCTTGCACGCAGCCAAACACACTAAAGACCCCCCAAGCTGCAGATGGCCACAGAAAGCAGAGAGTCTATTTTAGGCTATTTTTATAGACTCGAGACATATGGGCCAGGACTTAATTTTACGCCTGATATATAATCTAAAATTGTCCTTAAAAAATGCCTAGAGATGGGTCACTAGAGTGGGGAAAATGCAAAAACAATCAACAGTGATAAAAACAATGAAGGATCCAAAATAATAGGTACATTGCACAAATCACAAGAAGAAACTATTGTACTGAAATTGGTGCTCTGAATACTGGTTTGAAAGGTATAAACCTTATGAGTTAGAAAAGCTGACAGATGACTTCCTTTGAGTTTCAATCTACAAAAATTTTAAACGAATTTTTTGATGTTTATGTATTTAAGAAGAATTTTTTAAAAAATTAATAGAAAAGTATCCATCGGAAAAATAGTTGCCTACAGAAAGGAAATAGTTCATTTACCATGTAGTCCTGTGGAAATGTTTATTGCTTGTCTATATTCAACATCAAAATCATAAATGCATGTTTTCAAAAAACTAAAAGTATAAATAAAAGTATAAAAAGTCAACAGCAAAAAAACTGAAAAAAATTATTTCTCAACTTAGATCTTTCAGTATTTTTTTTGAGTTAGCTCTAGATCAAGTAGAGGTGTATAATTGAAAGCCGTGAAAAAGTGTGAAAAGTGGTTATTTTGGAGGGATAGGATTGGGGAAAATTATATTTTCTTATTATGAGGTTTTCTATTTTCCAAATGTTAACAAATAAACTGTGTTAATTTTAAGTAATAAAAATACTTACAAATAATCAAAGAGAGACTACACATTGATTGACTGGAGAGAATTCGCCCCATCCCTTTGGTTTCTGGGTGGGCCACTCCACTGCCCCCATGGCTCCTTCTTAAATTCCTTCTTAGACGCTGCATTCTCCGCAGCCCAGGTCTTTGCAATTCCCGGAGTCCACTTTTCGGGCCCTTCACTTCATGTCCTCTCCCTCGCACAGGGCCATTGCGCATGACTCTCTGGTCGCACGCTCACAACCACCGAGCTCTGCAGCCGAACTGCTAGCTCAGCCTCCTGCGCGCTCCAGCCCCTTTGTGGCGTCACCTACAGCACTTCGCATTAGCCCCTCAAACCCAGCTTTGGAATTCCTGTGCTTTCCCCAAACCTCCTTTTTGTCCTACATACCCGGTCTTCACACATGGAAGTTTCCAGCTCCTGGGAGATTGAACAAGAGACCTGAGGCTTTCCTCGAGCTGCCTCCATCTGCCCTGTGTAATCTGTCGTCACCTCCACCAGGTCCAACCTGCTAATGTCTGTGCCGCGCTTTCCCGCCTCACCATTGTTCAGAACTTCTCGACTTGCTCTCCTGGACTTCATGCCCACCCTCATTGCCTACAAATTTACCCCTCTCGTGGCGGCCAGAGTGACTTTTTGAAAAACCAAGTCCAATCGCGTTATTCCTCTGTTTCACAACTTTCCGTGGCTCCATGTGGCCCTCAGATAAATTTGAAAGTTATCGCCTGGCCAGCAAAATTTCACAGTCTGCAACCTTTCATGATCTGCTAATGCTATACATCCCGTCAGGCTAAAAAACATACTTGTTATTTCTTTAGTGAGTCGTACTTTTAACAAGCCTTTTGATGTTGAACATCCAGCTCATGCCTCCCAGAATAATCTGCCTTTATTATCCAAGAACAAAACTCCCACCTCTTTATTCAAAACTCAGATATATTGTCACCTACCCCCAAAAGACTCCTCGTGCACCCCAAACTGAGTTAGGAACCTACACAGAATGCATGCTATTTCCTTCTGCCATTGTTTTCTGCTCTACATCTTGAGGTCCTTGGGGCAGGCATGTTTTGTACTCACTGTGGGATTCCCAGTGTTCTGCATGGGGCTTGGCACATAGTAAATGCTCAATAAAATACTTGTAGAATGAATGGATAGGGGCTTTCTTGATAAATGTTTATGACTATATGTAGACAGATTTTGCAACCACTGAGGTGCCGAAAATGATCCATCATTGTGACATTGAGGATATGGCATATCTTTTCTAATGTTTCGTTTTCCAAGCAGTGGTGCAATATTTAAAGAGGCTGAAGGCTAAGATAATAAATGATAAAAAATGCAAATAAATTTTGATGGAGTTGTTGAAGTCTCTCAGTCAGTGGAAAAGCACAAGTCTTGAAAGTGATGCAAGCCTCTACTCAGATTGCAGCCCTGACTGACCAGGTGACCTCCGTCAGGTCATTCTCTGAGTCTCAATTTCTTTACCTAAAAATCATGCTTGTAAAGTTTATATGGTAAACGCTTATGCTATATGGCCATCTGTTTTGGTAGGGATAGGGAGTGCTCTAAAGAAGTCAACATACAAGCACAGACATTCACAGCAGAAGAATTTCTTATTCCCAACAAATCCTATTCCATTAGGGCTCAACATTTCTCTCTAGAGTTTCGGTTTCGCTATGCATGTTTCGATGGGTGTTATTCTTCAAATGGTTAAGCATTTTTGTTTATGTCTTCCTACTTTTTGTCTAAATCTGGCTGAGTTTTAGATTGTTATCATATTTCATTTTTCTTTACTTAATTATATGTGATTTTGAAATTAAGTGAATGTCTAGAAGCAGTAACCAGAATATTGAACCAATGTCTATCTCTTAAAATCTTAATATTCACTGAAATGGTCACCAATGAATATGCAAGGTCTCAATCTAGTAATTTAGCATTTCTTTTCCTTTGAGGCTGATCTATTAACACTACAGATTTGATTACCAATAATTGCCCACAAGGTATACTATTATAAGAAGTAAATATCAATAACTAGTAATTGTGTAAGACAGTTTACATTTTTTTCCTTTGGAGAGATTTATTTCTAACTGTTTCTCTAGTATTTAGCAATTGAAATGTTAGATAATGGATTTTTATTAATTTTTAGCTGAACATGGGGATGTACAAAATACATTTCCATAACTTCAATGGTCATAGGTTTCAGAATGTATTGATTAGATTGATATAATACATTTGTTTGTTTAGAATGTTAACATCATGGAAAGAGAATATGCATTCCAGCAGGTAGATGTGACGTGCTGAAGAAGAACTGTTTGCTCTCTGACGTGCAGCATCAGCCTGATTTACAGCGTGGTTCAAAGAAACCCTTGCGTTGTGTAATGCACATTCCTGTCTGTAACCAGCCCACATCATGTCAAGGCTGAATGCCTCAGCCTGCTCTCTTAAAGGAGTTAGATCATAAAGTAGCAATTGCCTCTTAATGCATTTGTGGAAAGATAGCTTGGCTTAGGGAAACACAAGATAAAGCTCTGATTTTCACAATGAGGCAAATGATACTTTCTCATCAGAGCCACTTTCAGAGACATTATCCTTCACAGTATGTTGCAAAAGGGGTCTCAGAGTTATAGATGGGATCTTCTTTTCTTTCTGAGAGAGATCTGAAACGTTCATTCAAATGCAAATGATGTTAGTGAAAAAGGCAGCATTAATTTATTTATCAGAGAGGCATTTCAGGCTTGATAATTCAGTCCGGGGGATTGTCTTTATATCAGAAATGACTAGACCATGGCAGAATCAATCCAGTTAACTGTAGCCATTTTAGAAAATAAATCAGATTGGATATAATCAATCCAACCAGTTGCCCACCTATTGATCTGGAGAGTCAGAAGCACAAAGTTGATGGTGCCCAGCCAATGAGACTGCATCTGATTGTCTTAGAGAAAGTGGGTTTTAAGTTAAATCCTGGTGGATACTCATTACCTGTTTGCCTTGCTATGTGCATATAGGATAGTGAAAAGGCATAGTTGTTGGAGGCAGATCAGATGTAAATTTGAATCCAGCCTTTTCTACTTTCATTTTTAACTGTATAACCATTGGCACATTGTTCGATTTCTTCTATTATCCTCATCTATAAAATGGGAATAAAAAGACCTAGCAGCCCATAGGATTGAGATATATAGCTATATATATATATATATATATATATATATATATATATATGAGACACATATATATGTATGTCAAATATATATGTGACACATACACACATATATTTAACACAATGATGTGGAAGTGTATATGATTGCTGTTCAATATCTGATAGTTTCTGCTTCCCTCTTCCCAAACTGGGAGCTCTTGTGTGGTTTAATATTATATACTGTTTTCTTGTCAGAAAGAGTCACGGCATTTTGGAAAGGGAAATGTATAGAATTTTAAAATTATTTTTAGGTAATCAATTTGGAGATCTTAAAAAGTAAAGCAAATACATCTTGACCCCTACATCACATTACATATAAATATCAATTCCTTATGGATATTATACCTAAATGTAAAAGGTAAAACAATGCACATTTCAGAGTAAAACATAGCAGAATATCTTTATAACCTTGAATAGGAAAAGATTTCTTAAATAGGATCCCCAAAACACTAATCATTAAAAAATGATAAATTGGACTGCATTAAAATTAATAAATTCAGTTCATCAAAACAAACCAGTAAGAGAGTGAAAGGCAAGCCACAGAGCAGAGAAAGATATTTGCGAGTACATACATTACGCAAGAGACTTTTATCTGGAAGATGTAAACAAGTCCTGCAAATCAGTAAGATGCAGACAAATAATTCAATGGAAAGACTGGTTTTTAAAAAGCACTGTAAGGGACACATTACAAAAGATAATATCCAAATGGCATTAAACCTATGAAAAGGCATATAACTTCATTTGTCATGAGGAAAATGCAGATTAAAAATCACAGTGCTGTACCATTAAACGCCCACCAGAAAGATCAGTATGAAGACAGGTTGTGAGAATGTCCAGCAACCAGAACTCGCATACATGGTTAGCAAAGGTGTAAAATATTAATAGCATAATCACTTTGGAAAACTCTTTGAAACTCCTACCAAAGTAGAGCACATGCATTAACCAAGGCACAGCTGTTCTACTCTTGGATACATGTCCAACACAAATGCATACGTGAGTTTACCACACACACACACACACACACACACACACACGAATGTTCATAGCAGCACTGTTCTGAATAGCTATAAAGTGGAAATGATCCAAAGAGAGCATAGTCATGCACTGGAGTATGATGCAGCAAAGAAGAGGAAAAACCATTGCTGTGTGCAAAAACGTGGGTGAATTCCCATAAGCATGGTGTTGACCTGAATAAGCTGGATACAAAAGGGTGCATACTGTACTGCGCTCCATTTACATAAGCTTCAAAACCCCGCAAACAATTCTTAGGTGTCAAAAATTATCTTTGAGAAGTGGCAATAATTGGAAGGGGTGCACGGGAGGCCCCTGGAATTGCTCGCAATGTTCTCTTTCTAGATCTGGGCACTGGCTACATCAGCGTGTCTGCTCTGGACCCTTCTCAAGCTGTGCAATTTTGACTGTGTACTTTTACTAATGTATAGTTCAACAAAAAGGTGTTTTTTAAAAAACTATAGTGATGGTTTATTGAAGAAAAATACTCCTGAGTGTACAAAACAATGTAAGTTTATTATTAAAAATGCGGAAAATACAGAGAAGAAAGTTAAAATCATGTATAAATCTGCTCTCTGTGTGTGTACACTCTGTATTTTTATATAATCCCCTCCAGGGTTTTTCTCTCTATTTATACGTTACGTGTGTGTGTGCTTGTGTGTGTGTGTGTGTGTGCGCGTGTGTGTGCGTGCGCACATGTGGAACATATTGTGCAGTGTGCAGCGTATCAACTTTTATAGCCCACTTTCTTTTTCCTTAACAGTGTGTCCAGAGCACTCTCTCTTGCCATTACGTATTCTTCAACACACTTCAAAAGCCTCTGTTCTCCCCACATGGCCACTGCGGCATTTAGCCCGTGGCCTTGGCCATATGTCCTTCATCTCAGCACCGCCTAAGCCACACATCTGCTAAAGCCCGGAGCTAAACCTGAGCCATTAAAAACAGATCAATTTGGATCTAACAGGATCTTACCATCAATATTTGGCAATGGGTGGCCCTGAACCCAGTATTACTTAACATTTTCATTGTTGACCTGCGTTAGCAAAGCCTGCTGCATCACCCACACCAAGAAGCAGCACTTATTGCATGCAGATCACATACTGCGCCCGGGTCTAGTCATTTGCTTGCAGTGTAGCAGGAGTGCAAGAGAGTGTAAGAGAGAATGCAGGCTCCAGAGACCAAGGCCAGCGCACCAGCTTTGCAGCCCCCAGATGTGTGACTCTGGTCATGCAACCCAGGAGGCCGGGACTCAGCTTCCCATCAGTAAAATGAGTGCAATAAACCCCACCTTGTAGTCCGATGTGTGTAAAGTGTTTACAGTAGCACAGGGCAGGGCGGCACATCATACATGATACAGACTTTTACAGGAGGACACCATCCTGTCACTTTCTTGCTCCTTAGGGTCAGTGCTGAGCATGACTGGTGAGAGCTCCACGTGGATTTCATGGGTCTGTAACTTCACACCTTGTGCCCCAGCCACTCAAAGCAGTTTGCAGCAGTTTGATCACAATATGACTTGTACCCTTTTTCTTCTTCTAACCTGGAAGCTACCTTTGCCTCATTCTTCAGTCCCTGCTGCTAATTCTCACCCATCCTCCTTACTGATTTATGTCTCTTCTCCCACTTCCATCGGATTTGCCATCTCTCCGTAGAAACATCCTCTGGTGCTCTCCTGCCCTGACGTCTGGCTAGAGGCCTCACCTGTGCATGCTGTGGCCCCCTGGATGTAGCCACATCACAGATGTTACTGCATCGTGTGGACCTTACTGGGTCTCTTCACACCGTAAGCTCCCTGGGGCGTAATTGCTCATCCTTTTATCCCCAAGACCTGACATGAGACCTGGCAAAAGCTGCCGCACACTGAGCTTTGCTAATTGAATGATTTTGTATCTTAATTTCAATGAGAAATAACTATATAAAGTCCAGGAGCCTGAAAGAACAACCATGTTTTCTCTCCCGACGTGGGAAGTGCCTACGTGGGAAACCAAGTCACAGTCAGAAGAAGGCTCCGAGACCAAGAAGGGCTGGAAGTATCTAGTATTAATATCTTGGGGCCCCCGGCTGAGGCTGCTTGTCCACCCATCTGACTATACAGAAGGTTTTGCTCATAGGCAAAGGAGACTTTAAACCATGTAGACCAAGCTCTGACTCCATAAAGGCTGGGTGAGCAATGTCCACCTTTGCGCCGGTTACTGTATTTGTGCCCACGTGTTCACAGCCCAGTCTTGCCCACCAGCCTGCTGACAATGCTTTTCTTCAGTTAGGCTAGTATCTTCCACTACGTTGAAGCTGAGTTTTATAGACATGTGAGACTGGTCTGTTTCTTTAATTTGATTTTCTTTCTCTGCTTTAATATGCATTTATTTCATAGCCAGACTCTCTAAAATGAATCTTTTAATTTCTTAATGTCCAACTTATTGAGAGGTACTTTTTTGAGAGGCATCCATTACAAACTACAGTTTATCACTGATTTAATAACATGAAAAGCTATTATGATATGGTTCCTAACCTGAAGAACCTACAATCGGATTAATATCTGAACTTACAAAAAAAAATTAATGGCAACTTATCATAAGAAATAATCTCGAAGCAAATAATTATTCAAAGGTGTTTATGATGGTGTTAGTTGTATTAGTAAAAACAGGGAAGTAACCAAGACTTGAATTTTTAAATTACAGTGAATTCATTTGCTGCTACTGAAATGATACTTTCAAAGATAATTAATGTTTCTAAGGATAGTTCATTTAGAGAAGAAAAGCAAACAGAACAAATTCAAAATAGAAGGTCATTATCTGATGTTACTGTGGAAGAAAAATGATACGGATATTGGAAAAGAAGGTGTTTTTAAGGCAGCAAGGTTGCATTTAAAACATAATCATGGAATACTTCTAATTTTATTATCCTGGTCAAGGTTTGTCTTATATTGTTAATACTGGTAAGACTTTTCCTAACTTGTTATACCTAATTCCAAGTTCGCTGGCTTCAAGTATTTGGAATCAATTCAGAGAAGGGCCAGCATGGCGGGTGTGGGAGCGGGTAGCAGAGTTTGATTTCCTACTTATCTGAACAAGATAACTATATGCTCGGTGTCTCCCTGCCGCGGTCTTAGATTTGATCTTGTCACAGTATATAAAGATAAAGATTCATTCCAGTTCCATTTATGAATCTTTTCTAAGGGAAAATGTTTTCTAGGCAATCTCCAGAAGGCGCTAAACAATAATGGGGTGTAGTTTTCAAGACACCTTGGAGATCCGTGCAACCCTTCTAATTACAAACGGAGAAACTGAGGCACAGAGCTCCTAGGGGACTGGTTTGGTAATGGGTGGCAGAACCATTTCTTAAAGTGCTGTTTTTTGCTAGTTTTCAGTGGTTGATGGCTTCCTTTGTGTTCAGCATATAACCCTGCAGGGCTATTGAGACTAGGCTATGCCATTTTCTGCCTCCTCACTGTTGAATGCTGAAAGGCCCAGGAGAAAGCAGCAGCTGGCAAGGGAAAGATGCGGCCAATTTATATAATAGTTGGGCCGGGCAGGGTAGGGCTTACCAGGGCACATTTCTACTCTGGGAAGAGAATTAGGAAGCTATAGAGAAAACATCACGGAGAGTGTACCTTCTCCTGAAAATATCGGGTTTAGTTCTGACATGCCTACCTATTTGTCCTCTCAGAATTATGTTCACTAATTTGAAAGCAGTTAGGAAATAACCTAATAAGGATGGAAATAATAGAAATATATTTGGAGACATAAAGTGACAGAATATTATCAACTTTTAGTCATTTCAGAGGAATATCTCTAAGAAATTCAGTTCAGGGTTAAATTTGGGAAACCAAAATAGTGCCCAAAACATTTTTGATTGGCCAGGGGATGCATTTAATAATACGATTCTTAGGGCAATTCTACTAAAGGAAAACTATCTCTGCTTTGCATTAAGTACCTTACATCTCATATTTTTCCTTAAGACTTCCTAAATCACACTGTACATCACAAAACAAGCTTACTAATACTCCCCCACATTTCCTGTATTCTTCTTTGACCATTAATAAAATAAAATACAATGTCAATTCTTTGACCTTCAAAGTCCGGATATGGATATTGGGTGAAATTGAATGTCATGTTACTTGTTGGAGAAAATTGCCATTTTCTTAAAGAAAACGTGGGAAGGGGCTCTATCATGTGCTCACATGACCCAGCAGATTGAAACAAAGATGTAAAAAGGCTTGTGGGACTCATCCCTTCATTGTGAGCCCACAGCACCCTACACTTAAATACACTGCTGCACATTTCCCTTTCTTTCTCCTCAAACTCATTTCTGGGGAGTCCCCAAGGCACAAAGAAAGTTCGCTATGCCGTGAAAGGGCCACATGCATGCCTGCGCATCAAGTAGAAGCAGCAGGTAATTTCGCTCAGATCGTCAAGATTTTAAAACAATCTGTTGGATGCATCCCTTTGCCTCTCTTCTGTTTTCATGTATAAGGAGTGGAAAAATCAATAGAGCTGAGGGCAGCAGGATGGAATTATAACTCATCCACGCCCCTTAACTGTATGCAAGATGTAATATGACCTCTATACAGCTGCTTTGCAATTTCCTATCCTTAATCATCGATGCCTTGTCAGCATGACTTCCCCTCCCGTCTTACCACAATCCTCATCTTTGTGAGCTGTCTGTTGTTCTATGTCTGCGTTGACTTAAGTGAATAATCAGTAAACAAGGTGCTGGTTAATATTTTCTCAAGATGAACTGAAGAGTAATGTCTGGAGAGAATGGTCCCCCATGCGGCTGAGATGTCTCCCACCTTGTTGTTTGTATACATTTGTGAGTCCTTCATACAGAGACAGAGTTGTTTTAATAAATTGCTCTGAACCTGTTATCCTTTCTACAATGAGGACAGTGCAATTGTTTATTTGTTTTCCTGCCCTGTGGGTCTAGCAGTGGTCTATTTGCAAGGAGATTTACTGTCCTGGACACTAGCCCTTCCCCTGGCTTTATTTACGTTTTTACATCATCTTTTCCAATGGGATTAAGCCTGTTTACTATATACTAATATGTTTATCTACTAGTTGTTTCCTTGTAACATTGTTTCAGAATGTTTCAACCATACCTTTGTGTCTTTCTTTACTCTGTTCATCCTGGTTCCAATTTCCCTTCCAGAACTTCCCTGGTGCCCAGGGCAGCACTGACTTTCTACCTGTCGTCCTATTGTCATTATCAGCAGTATGTCATTTCACCCTGAAAAGCAACTGCATTGAAATGAAAATTATATTATTATTGATCTGTTTACCCATAAAGTAATTCCTTCTCTAAGATTTTATATCCATCTTCTGAGAAACTTTATTTTGGGAAAAGACTGATTTGATAGGCCACTTAATTTAGATCAACTTTCTCCTGTCATGTTTGAAATCATAAAATGTCTAAGTTCATCGTGGCAGCTATAACAAAATACCATAAACTAGGGAGTCTATAAACAACAGACATTTCTCATAGCTCAAGATCAAGTCACCTGCAGATTCGGTGCCTGGTGAGGGTCGCTTCCTGGTTCATAGATGGCACCTTCTCACTGTGCCCTCACATGGTGGAAGGGGCAGGGAGCTGTCTGGGTTCTCTCTTATAAGGGACAATAATCCCATTCATAAGGCCTCCTCGCTTGTGACCTAATGACCTCCCAAAGGCCCCACCTCCATATCTCATCACCTGAGGGGTGGGATTTCAACACAGGAATTTTGGGGGGACATAAACATTCAGTCCATTCCAGGACCCGGCCCTGAACCTAACAATAAATACGGTATAACAGGAGGAATCTAAATGACAAATAGGGTGAGAAAGGTACTTAAAAGCCCTTTAAATTTTTCTGGTCATTGCTATTTACTCAGAATCTGTGTAGAATCCTATACTTAGCAGCAATGATTACTGTATTCCTTACTTTCTTCATTTCCCCAATACACATTGATTACGTTTGCACATAGTACATACCAAGTACAGTTCTAAGCATAAGGCTCTATCAGCGAATATGTCAGATAAACTCCCTGCTGGCATGGCGCTTATTCCAGGGGATAGAAATAGAGTCACAAAAGGAAAAAATAAATAATAAAATAATTAAACAAAAATAAGATAATGTTGAGACATGTTAAAAAAAAGAGTGATATGATTTAAAAAAAAAAAAAAACTAAAGTTTTTAAGGAAAGTAACGTGGAATGGGAAACCAGGACAGTCCTCTCAACAGAACCTAATGGTAAGTCCATCCCAGCCAGGAGCAATGTATGAAAAACACATTGCAAACAGAAGAAGCACTGGTAAGGTCAGAGTGACAGACAGGGGTCAAGCCATTACGGGAGGTAGGCATGGCAGGGTTCAGACGCACCCGCAGGTGGGGCATGCCTCACATGGCATTGACACACCATGAAGCACATTAAAAATACTCTAGCTTCCATGCCTGGAAAACAGCAAAAAAGGCAAGTAAAGAAGCAGAGAGCCCGGTCAATGTCTCCTACACTCTCTGAGAGTGAGATGATTAAAGGCTTTGGCTGGGTAGCTATAGTAGAGATATGGAGAAGGGAATTATTTTAGCTGTATTTTGGATGTAGAGTCATCATGACTTGCTGAAAAATTGGATAGAGGAGGTGAGAAAAGACAATGAATCAAGGATGTATCCCAAGACCTGGCTGTAGCATCTGGGTAGACAGCAGGGTCAGCTAGCAGGGCAGAAAATGTTGCGGAGAAAAGGAAATGTTTCAGGTTGTCATGTTAGGTCTCGAAGCCCATCTGCCTTCCAAGTGGAGATGTTGAAGGGAAAGTTGGATGTTTGATCTAGAAGCCTAGAAATCAGGGTAGAGGTCAAAGCTAGAGATATAAACTGAAGAGTCATTGTTATATAGATTGTGTTTAAAGTCATTGGACGAGAAAAAAAAAGGATAATCTAGAACATATAGTTGGAGAATTTTTATCCAGAATCAACATTTAGGGTTTGGGAAAAGAGAATGTGATTTGAAGAAAACATGAGAGTGGGTGTCACGGAAGTTGAGAGAAAACCTGTTTCCAGAGGTAGAGTGAATTCCGGTGCACTGAGTGCCATTTGGAGGCCTGGCGAGATGAGAAGGAGGTGAGACTGCTGGGTCTGGCAACAACTTTTTAAGTGGTTTATGGAAAAGAACAACTTCTAGGCAGTGAAGAGGACTGCAGCCCTGATGGGAGAGAGTGAGGGACAAAGCGGGAGGGGACGAAGGAGAGACAGTAGCTACAGGTTCGTTAAGGAAGTTTTCTTGTCCAGAGGAGCAAAGAACTGGGGCTTTTATTGCATGGAAACAGGAAAGCAAAAGAGTTTTTTTAAAAAAATAAAAGATAGCCAAGATCATGTTTGCCCACAGATAGAAATGATCCGGTAGAGATAGAGACATCGATGATGCAGGAGAGGTGACGGCTTTATGGGAAGGGGAGGTGACGGAGGTAGAGCAGATATGAATGGTTGGCCCTTGATAGGAAAAAGGACGTGAAATCCTTTGAAAACTAAGGCAAGCAGAGATATGGGAAAACTCCACCAGCCTGACAGCTGGTGGCATTGGTGGTAGGAAGATGAGGCCGTTCCCCTCCATGTCCTCCTATTTCCTTAATGAGGCAGAAGGCAAGATGAACACATGCAAGGTTTAGGAGGTGCTGTGTGGTAGAGGTTTAATGTGGACTATTTTGATCTGACTGAGATCTGCACATCCTAAGATGACTTCGTGTCTGCATTCCAGGACTGATGGGATGAGACACTCAGTGTGCTGTGTCCGTCACCAGAACCCCCCAGTCATCGAGCCCAGTGGTGCCTCGCCCAGGTGTTAGTGAGCTCACCAAGCAATGCTCTCAGTCTTGGCCCAGTCTGTATTTCCAGTATTTTCTCACGTTTCTCCACCTTGCTATGGCTTTCTTAATGTTCTCCGTTCTTCTCTGGAGCTTCACTCTTTCAGGGCCCCTGCTCACATCATTTTCCTGGCTGGAATACTAGCATCTTACTACACTTCTGGAAGGGAAACAGGCCAAATCTTTTCATCCGGTTCAAATCGTACCTTCAAAACGACACCTTTCTGATGACCTCTCTCCCCCCTCCAATCTGAATGAATAAATAGGTTCTATCTAGGGACACCCCTAGATCATTCATTCATTCATCCACTCTTCATTCAACAAATACTTATGGATCATCTGCAAAGTGCTGAGAGTATGAGTGCACCATGTAAGCTCCAGGAACATACCGACAAGCAAACCAACATGGTTCTTGAAGCTTACAATCTAGAAAAAGAGCTGTGGCAGTGGAGGTACCCCCAGCAGTAAATTTACCCCCTCCATTCCCTTATTATTAGCTAGATAATGACCACCCATCATAGCCTATGTTTTTCAGACTCTTGCAGCTAAATGTGGCATGTGAATACATCCTCCCCAATAGTTCATAAATTGAAGTGTCATATACTATTTATGGGATGTAATCACAAAGTAAAGGAGCAGACCTTTTTATTTTTATTTATTTTTGACTTTGGGAGCTGGATTGGTCATCCTGAACAGTGCATTGTGAGCCAAAAGTCGAGTGTGATTAGAGTGAGGTCCTAGAAGGACCAGGGGTCCCGGGCACCCTCAGAGCCCCATGTGGCTCTATTCAGCTCTTTTTAAATAAGAAAATACAGCTTTGTAGTTCTAAGCCACTGGGAATTCAAGTATCCTGTTATACACATTCGTGTCTACTAAAATAAGGGCTACCAATCAAAAAATGGAGGATGCTCTAGGAACATATAAGATGATTCAATCTAATGTCTTAGAGGAGTTTTTCCGGAGTAGTAGACTTCAAGTTTCAAACAGAAGAAAGGTTGGAGTTCAATACAGTCATAGAAGGAGACCCTTTCAGGTGGGGAGAAGAGTATTTATGAAGACCCTGATACAGGGGAGAATGCAGCCCATCAAGGGTCCAAAGACGGTGGCTTTAGCAGAGTGAGAGAGGAACAGAGTGCCTCTGCACAAGCCCAGAGAAGAGGCAAGGGCCAGGTTATCCGCAGCATCACAGGCTGTATGGAAATGTTGGTCTTTATTCTAGAAAGAAGTGGGAGCTAGTGAAGGCTTTTATGCAGGTATTTCAATGCTTAGATCTGAAATTTTAAAATGTCATGCTTATTGCAGTAGGGAGAACTTACTGGAGTGGACAAAAGGAGGGGCAGGAAGGCCAGCTAGGAGGTTAGCCAAGCTTGGCCCAGTGCTACCTGCTCCAGGGCAGGAGGCCTGTCACGAACGGGCAAGCTCAAGATCTACATGGGAGGTGAAGCCTGTCTTCCCTGCCTTGAGGTGAGCATGGAGGATAAGGGAGAGGATGGGGTTCTGGTTTCCTATAGATTTCCCTTAGATGCCATTTCCCTTCTCCTGTATTTTCTAGATATTTGCATACATCATTTACCTCCTCTACTACATTATGGGCTCCAAGACAGTAGGACTGCATTTTATACATCATGTGTCTTCTTCCGCACCCAACGCAGTGCCTTCTTCACAGTTGGTGCTCAATACATATTTATTGATTTAGTTAACGGATGGATGAATAAACAATGGCTGCATAATTCTTCCCAAAGGAATCCAATGGTGCTGGCAGAACTTGCTGGAAGGCTCCTTTGAGAATTGTTTATTTGCTGACTTTGTTGATATTTTTAGCTAAGGCAGCATAGTCCAGAAGGGCAGGACTGATTTTGCAAATTCATTTGCCTATGAAAACAGTCCATAGTATGGAGTTGTAAGTATGAGCAACAGGGATGGTGAAATCTATGTTCTCTGGCAAATATAGTGTCTGAAAAAAAAAAAGGCACAACTTTAACCCACTTGCTCTTTTGCAATCATGTAGCAATAACTGTAGAAGGGTAGTGGCTCTTTCTCCTTTGTAATAACATAGGTTTGAGTAACAAGTTTTAAGTAACAAATGATTTCACTATGTTTGTTTAATTACTATGGGTGGTTTATCAATTGATTGCTCTTTTTAAGTACCAGGAAATGAATGTAGACACAGAAAGAAAACTCCATTACCAATTACGGGAATTGATAGTGACTAGCAGAATCAGATGTTTTATGCTTAACAATGTAATTCCCGAGGAGTGTACTCAATTCCGGGTAAGATGTTCCGTGGTGGGTCAGAAGCCCGGGGGAGGGTAGGTCTACACTGAGAAGAGCATGAGGCTCCACTGTCTGCAAGGCTTCTGTGACAAATGGAAACAAGAATGCATTCAAGCCACCATAAATGGGCTGCTGAAACAATGTTCTTTTAAAAATTCATAATTTATTCCAAATTCAAGAGCTTATTCGGCATTTTGGATAGTGAGGATCTCAGGGAAGAAAGCCACTTTCATAAAAGGATGAGAAAAGCCAGCAAGCCCACCAAAGGTCTACAGTAACCTCGAAATATGAATAAGTTGTAGCATTTTCAGTTAATGAGTTAAGATTGGGGGAAGTTGAAGATGCACAGGGTGGTTTCCAAGAGGTGTGGAAGGATATTCTTCTTTTCCAGTAAGCCACTTATTTTCCACTTACATATAACTGTTGACAGCCCATGACAAATCAATCTGTCTTAAAAATTTCCTGGAACATGCTAAAATGCATGATTTGTTTAAAAAGACATGAATGCATGCATTCTCTCCCCCCTTGCCCCACCACACTCCTAATAAATAAACTTTGGAAAGTTAAAACTCTCTTACCACTAAGTTCTCATTTATTAATCAGCAAATTTATTTAAATAACT
Source organism: Indri indri (assembly GCA_004363605.1). Taxonomy (NCBI): domain Eukaryota; kingdom Metazoa; phylum Chordata; class Mammalia; order Primates; family Indriidae; genus Indri; species Indri indri. The sequence continues at coordinate 54,028 of RJWJ010004397.1, forward strand.
CATAAGTTATCAGAATAACTGTGTCATCCCATAAAACTAATAACAACCACTTCTTTAAAAATAGGTGAATTTGGAGGTTATTTTATGTTCCTCCCCTTCACATGATTACTTTATTTTTCTACCTCATTTTGTGCATGCCAGAATTAACTCTTTGCCATTAAAAAAAATCATGACTATTCAGATGCCGGTTTCCCTCCTTTCCATAAACAATTTTTTAAAATTAATAATGCATTGTACATTCACTGCAGAAAATTCAGGAAATGCATAAGGATATAGAAAGAAAATGCCTGAAATAAATTACCTGAAATTCTATTTTGAAGACTTGGCTCCATATTCTGAATTTTTTCTTATTATCATATGTATATTTGAGATAATAGTCAGCACTGACTGAACACCCTGCATCAGGCACTGTGGTATATATTGCACTTTCATTACCTGATTTATACCTTTAATTCTCATGACAACTGTACATTAATTGTGCAATTTTTTATTGTGTGCTTTTAACATTCTACTGTATATTTTCTCTATATCATTAAAAATCCTTAGTAAACATTATCTTTAATGCCTGTATATTTTAGGGGATAGAATTACCATAGCAGGTTTATGTAACTCATAAACAATTGGATGTTTTCAATTTTTCATTAATGTAAATATTTTCACTGACTTTAACTGTATTACAAATATTATTATGATGATGAAATTATAGTAGCCACATCTTTGATATAAATTCTCTTATGTGTTTCTGATTGCAGAGTTAAGATAGATTCCCATAAGTGAAATGCAGAGAGATGTAAACAGTATTTTTTAAAGGGGACTTTTTATAGTGAACGATATTTTTCTTAGACCAGATTTTCCTTTCTTTAACTTGCATTTGTTGAAATGTAAATTAAGAACCAAAAATTAGTTAATTATTCAGACGCTTTCCCAAATAAGCCAGCAAGAATGAATTCAAGCCACCCTAAATGGGATGCTGAAAATAATATTGGATATTTGCCTCTAGTCCTGTTCTGGCGTTATCTCCATTCCCTGTGGAAAGTAGAAAGATTACAAATAGGGCTCATCCTTCCAACCATCTTCAACATCTGAGGCAGCCAAAAGCTGTGCTGCTCGCCCTGTGCAATGTGGAAGAGGTGGGCAGGTTTCCTTGCTCGGTAGCACTTTTGGTGGTGCCAACGGCCATTGGAGACTTTGTCAGAGGCAGATCTCTGCATGAGCCAGCACTGGGGTGTCTGGAAGTCAGAGCTGGGGCTGTCTAATATCTAAGAATGCTTCAGTCATGATCCGAGAGGACAATGTTTCCAGGTCCATACCCATTAGAGTAAACCAACACCAGCAGCATTTGGTCAATATCCAGGAGTATCTCTCTGACTCATAAGTGCCTTTGCTGGAAAGAGGGCTGATTTGGGGGCCACGTGTTAAACCCCTGGCTTATTAAGTTACTGACAACATTGTCCTTTTTCTCTTCCATCCCTTCCTTACAGGTAAGAACTGCGATGTATAATACAGGAACTTAGTATAGATGCATTATAACTAAGACTCCATTTGGGGAACCTAAAAGACGGAAATTAGATAGGTTTCATGAGAAAAACTGGAAAACAATTTCTATCATTTTATCCCAATTCATCCTTATGAGAATTGACTAAAATACTGAGTAAAATTGAGAATTTGTCACTGAATCCTAAATTAGGCATATGTAAAGGCAATGAAGAAAAAAAATGGTTAAATGATTAATAAAGCATGAAAGGGCATAAGGATAAGTAAGAGAAATTTTACTCTGATCAAACAATGGAGTCATGGGAGAAATCTTGGGAAGATTTTAGGTTTGATAAAACACTTTTTAAACCACTTCATTAAGATCTGATTGACACGTGGAAAGTCATGCATATTTAATGAACACAACTCCATGAGTTTGGGAATAAGTTTCCATCCAGGAAACAAATTTGGCAAAGTGTTCTGAATATTTGGAGAAATATTTGAACTGTTATCACATATCAAAACCCAACTCATTCTATGAGAAGAAAAATATAGATTCACAGGTTTATTGAAGTATGATTAACACATAATAAACGGCACACGGTAAGGCGTACAACTTGGTAAGATTTGGCATATGTACACACCCACAAACTCCTACCACACTTAAGGCAATGCATGATCCGTGAGCCCCAAAAGCTTTCTCCTGCCCCTTGGTACTCCCTCACCCCACTTCCCCGGTACCTACTGTTCAGCTTTCTGTCACTACTGATCATTTTGCATGTTGTAGAATTGTATATAAATGGAATCACATAATGTGTAGTGTCTTTTGTCTGGCTTCTTTTTCTCTGCACAATTATTTTAAGATTCATTCATGCTTTAATGGAAAGCAATAGTTCATTTGCTGTTATTGACAAGTAGTATTCCATTGGGCAGATTAATTTTTAACAGACATTGTGGCTCTTAAATTCATATTTATTAATGCTTCATAAGAGAATAAAACATGATCCATGTACTGTTATGAGCTTTCTCCTCCCTCTACCAAGTCAACACATTTTTCTGTAACATCGCTCTTCTTATTATTTGAAGAGATGCTGCTTATGGCAGATCTTACTCTCAAAGTCAGATGTTACAAGAAAGACAAAACACAAGCATTCATCCACCGCCGGCCTTGAATTTACACTACTTTCCTCTATGTGTGAAGTTCATCTCAGTCTGAGACTCTGTCTTTCCTATCTCGCGGGGCCAGTGAGAAATGTGTAACGCCGTGTGGACAAGGGGCTGTCACCGTCGTAACCACAAGCCATGCAGATGAGATTTCTCTGGCCAGAGTAAACAATAGCAGCAGCAATAGCAACTTCAAATAGGGAACAATGTTTATGGCTAGAAAATGGTAAGATAATAAGACACTTACTAAACCCCGTGTATCTGGTATTATGCCATATAATTTATGTGCCACAGTTTGTTCTTTCACTTGAGTCTCCCCAACACCCTGCATACAATTTTGCAATTTTAAATCATGGTTAATTCCTTTAACATTATACTGTGTGCAATTTCTGTGTCACTGACAAATTCTTAGTAAATATCTAAGAAACTTTATTATTGAGACTATACTTATAGCTAGGAAAAAGAAAAAGACAAGTTAATAGAATTTTGATTTTTATAAAATCCCCTGTGACATACCTTATGGTTCCAAGTAAAAACAAAAAACCATTTTGCGAAAATTTGGCTAAGAGAATATGTATGAGCTAAGGAGAACAGAAAGCTGCATAGGTAAGATCACAGTGCTGGTGACGGCTAAGGTAACTGGCAAGAAGGAATCCACTGAACGGGTGGGAGGAAGTTGTACAGTACACACATGAGCACAGAGCCAGATCACACTGGTCCTTGACCGATGGCTGTGAGTTCATCTGCACATTTGCAACATCCGCTGGGGCCAGAGAAGTAACAAAGACCAGGAGCTGTGCACCGCCTTTCTAGCCTGCGTGGTTCATTGGCCTCCTAGGAACCTGGCCAACTCACAGAAATAGCTTACTCTGAATCAGACTGCAAAGACCCCGTCAGTGTTCTGAACAGTTTAGACTACCTCCAGTTTGTGGTCACCTGCGTCAGGAATATAATCCGGTCCTCCTGTGTTATGTCATTAAACACTCCCAGGAACTGAAAAAGTGCTATTGATGTGGGTGATCTACTATGAGCCCACAAATTAATTTTTCTAAAATTTTATTTTGTGAGAGGAGGGACATAAATGTCTCTTCAGTCGGGATTGAAGGCATGCATGGTGCTAATGCAACAAAAGCATTGTGGATACATTGTCACCACATGGCCTCACCAGGAAAGACGGGTGGCCGGAAATGCGAGCAGAAGCAGGCAGTGTGCCTGCAGGGTCCAGGTCAGGCATCTGTCTCTGTAAGGAGGGAATCCAAAACATCTCAGGTCCACTTTACGCAAATATTTGCTCCAAGGAAATAATATTCCAAGCTATAGCCAGTGCTTTGATTGACTCTACTGGTTCCTTGCTAATTATTTAAACCGCTTTTCTTAATCTCCAAATCATGAATTCATTAATTCTGATAATAGACCATTTCCACATTTAGAGAGCTAGTTTTGCCCCAAGGTCTATGTTGTAGTTGCACTTGTTTATTTGTTTTTGTTTTGTTTATCTGTAGCTAGAATCTAGCTGCCTAGCATTGCCACCCAATGGCCTAAGTTTTACACCTGAGAGTCAAGTAAAATGTGTGTGGTCCAACTTCTTATCTCACCGTCAGGCTAACCATTCTGAACCTCATTTCCCACTTGTCAGTTTCGTTTCCCTTCACTGTAGTAGTCACTTCGCCCCTGAATCTCCTCCAGTTACTAACATACTGTCCACAATGTGACGTCCTGAATGCATACTCTAGCGTGGACTGATCTTCAGACAGGGGAGTTCCTCTCAGTTACCTCCCAGGGAGGGAAGCGTGTATGTAGAGTCTGCACTGGGGAACTGCTAGCCTGTAACCACAGCTCCCCCATCCCTCAGACCTCCCCCAGGCACAAGGAAGCCACACTCATTCTCATTAAGCTGCAGCTCGTTGCATGGGTTGTGGGGGTCCCATTTGCTGAGGTGCATCTGAAATGGTTTGGAGTTCTGACTCTGCCATTCACTGTATTCGCCACCCCTTGTAATTTTGGGACTTGTAGATTGGAGGAAATATCTTCCATCTTTGTTTCAAGTCCTCGATAAAAATGCCAAACAGAGTGCAAACTAAAGACTGCAAACTGCTCTCCATACTGACACTAATTCATTAGTTGATGGCCTATGGGTACAGCTATTTAACACACTGTTGATTCTCTCATTGTACTAATATTTTGGCCAAAGCTGCTCTCACCACAGGGTGGGAGCCACATCTTCCCATCTTTGCATCTCTAATACCAAGCAGGGTCATGAGCACGTGGCAGGGATTTAAAATAGATACTGGGTGGACAAGATGCTTGTCAAAATATTTTATTTAAAAATGTTATCTAGTCCCTATGGGTATTACAGAAGACCTTATTCTGGCTGACTGGTGTCTAGATAATCTCTAATTTCATGAAATTAGATAATTTCATGAAATTGGATAAAAAGAGATAATCTCTTTTTCATGAAATCTGAGTCTATAGGTCACCACACAGCCTCGCTAGAGAAGATGAGAGGCTGGGAATGGGCACAGGAGTAGGCAGTGTGCCTGCAAGGCCCAGGTCAGGCATCTGCCTCCCCAAGGAGTGAACCAAAAACATCTCAGTTCTAATAACTGGCTGCCTCATATCAGAGTTAGTGAATTCATGATTCAGAGGATAAATTAAGCAGTTTAAATAATTAGCAAGGAAAAGTAGAATCAAGAAAGAAATAATGTTATGACAACTAATTTTTCTTGACCCTCACTGGGTCTTAGTTACCACTGCTCTCTCTTTAGGTGTTCATAGACCATAATTTTAACTTACCTCTTCCAGACTCTGGCAATCTATTGTAATCCACTGATCTATAGTTCGTCTTCAGCAGGTCTTCTTTCACTTTATGGTTATTGAAAGATTGTTCTATCACTTTTGGCTTCTGGAAGCTTTCCCTTCTCTCTCTAGTTTTTGAAGATAACAAAGCTATTTCGGGGATCACATTTACAAAGGTTTTCTGTTCCTGAGGCTTTGTTTAGGGTGCTCACTGGACGTCCACTTGCTTTGCCCACGTTGGGTTTCTAATCACCTGACATTGACCCTGAGCTGACCTTCCATTCCCATCGGTACTTCATTATTTTCAAGGTTATTTTTATGATTAGAAAGAAAGGGAGAGAAAGGAAGAGAGAGAGAGAAAAAGAAAGAGGGAGGAAGGAAGGAAAGAACGAATGGACGAACCAATGAACAGAGGAAGGGAGGGAGGAAGGGAGAGAAGGAGGAAGGAAGGAGGCAACTGTGTTGAATCATCTGCAACATAATCTATCACAGGCTCACTGCCGTCGTGGGAGATGGGTGCTGCCATTTCCCGCTCAGCAGTGGTGACCCTATGAGGCAAATAGAGGCCGAGGGACTTGTCTAAGTGGAACAAGGAAGGGCTTGGCTTTCGGATTCCGGAGCCAATGCTTTAACTTCTCTTCTAGTTCTTCTCTTTCTTATTATCCTTTTTCTTGTGTTCTCTCCTCTCCAATGGACTCAGCAATCAGCTCTCCATTCTTCACCAAGAATTTGTTAACAATTGCCTTCTTTCTCCTTTTCCTCTTCCAGCCTCACAGAACCACCTTAAAAGATTCCCATTTCTCACCACTCTATCCTGCAGTCTACAGCGATGACCTACAGTTTTTAGCAACACGCTGACCTTCGTTCAACTCACACACAGCTCCTATCTGTCCCCACATTATCTTGCCCTGGAGATAGAGAGGTTTGTCCTGGGGTTATCTGGGCCAGGGGTGGGGAAGGCCTGCGGGAGGGAAGGGCAGAATCAGGTGTTAGGAGCATCTGAGTGCAGAGGAAGGGATACTATGTGGCTAATGAGGAGCTCCTTTTCCATGGGACAGGGAATAGGTTTCCATTCACAGAGGGAAACGCTGAACAAAGGCTGCATTCTTCCTGTCGCATAGGCATACTTTCAAGCCCACATTCATTTCTTAGCACAGCCACCCAAGCAAGCTGGATCCCACGCAAACGTGCCTTCTGGACAGGAAGTTTTTATGAACATTTTAGAGGAGACAACAACAACAACAAGAACAAAACCTAAAACGGCTGGTGGAGCCTGAAATCTCAAAAATCTTGAGCTTCTCATGCATTTTGAGACCTTCTAAAACAATACGAATATTCTCCTTGGTAAGTCAATCAGAAAACTCACTCTTTTAAACAATACTACTCTGTTTTGCTCAAGTTGGAGAATTGAAATAATGGAGAATGTCTCTGCTCTTAATTTCTCTAAGCAGATGAAATCTAGAAAGCATGCAGCTCCCATCATCATCGGGTTAGCAGGACAAGGATTGGGGAACACATGTGAATTCCAACTTGCTGGGCACCCAGACATTTTCCTTCATTCACTGAAGAATTGCTAACATGAGCCACTAAGAACAGGAAACGCCAATTCTTCACCTTGAGGTAAATTAGGGGCTCAAGCTAAAGTGTCTAAAAGATTCAAAATCTATAATTAAACATAGCCTTGGTATTAAATGGCCATAATCCTCTCCTTATCATCAACTTTCTGCAATAGTTTCTGCCTTAGTTTACTAGTTTCGCTCTCTTATGCAATCATCTACATGAACAGCCTTTTGGTCAATTGCTTTTCATCCATTTATGGTTTCTCCAGTTTTAATTTAACTGGAATAAATGAACATATGGCTTTAACTTATAGTTCCTGTACTTAAAACAAAAGTGAATGATGTCATGTATGTATGTATGCATTTATTTATTTTCAGTCCCCAACGATCTCGCCAATTTGATGTAGGGGGTTAAGCAAAATGGGGAAAAAATTATTCTCATCCTTCACTGTACCTAAACTCAATGGTTCAACAAAAGTAAAATAGAGTAGTAATATTATGGACAGTATTGTCTTTACTGAAAAACTAATTGTAGAAGGGGAGGTTACTAAAATACATTTTGGTAAAAATTTTCATAGCATAATTGATTCTTATTATTAGCGGTTGTTATATTCTGTAAAATCACCATGAACACAGAATTAGCAAATACTGAACCATATCTCCCAGGAGAAATCCAGAGTTATTTACCTTCAAGTCTTTGGTCCTAACATTTTTGTCAACTGATCAATACATAGACTGGTTTTATGTGTGTTTCTGTTTAAAGGCAACTTATTTAATATATATCATTGATTCATTAACACTGAACTCACAGCCAATAGCAGTATAACTCATGCCTGAACACAGCTTATCCAACAGATGTATTTCCTGTGTAAGGCACATCACAGCCTCCTTGCACTTAGGAACATTAGATAGCGCTTCAGCACTGTGCTTGGGAGCAATTATATTACCTACAAAACCCACACACATGTGGAATACGTGGCACTAAATAGACCAAAATAAGAACACCCGTTTACATTAGAAGAAGTGAAACAAGAAGACAGTGTCACCTTGTTCAACCTCAGCTAGGGACTCAAATTTTGGCCGCTCTATACATGTCCATGAATGACCTTGAAAACACCTTGAGTATTGGTTTGGGGGTTACAAATAAATTTTAATGAGTAGGCAAATTTGCAAATACAGAATCTATAAATAATAAAGATCAACTGTACTTCTGAAAGTATCATTTAAAGCATTTATACTATGTATTAAATTGTTCTTTTGCTGATACCAATACTGTCACTTCTGAGTATTCTCAACCTTTTTATGTAACTTTCTCTTTTAGAAAAATCCTTTGAAATTTCAAAAAAAGTTCCTTTGGTTATTACTCTGCAGACTCACCCTCTAATCCACTGAGGATGACATTTTGTATTGTTGTTAACATGTAAATCAAGTGGTGGAAAAGAAACTGTGGCAGATGCTCTCTGTGCCCCACCCACAGCCTCTCAACCCACCCCGAATATGACTTGTAGACATGCTTGAAGCTTTCTTTGTTTCTTTGCCTGAAAACATTCTCTGTCCAAAGGAATATGCTACACACACACACACACACACACACACACACACACAGCAGACGGCAGTGAGGCAGGCTTAACCTTTCACAAGTAATCAAATAGCCCAACCCCTTACCCCCGGGGGGGACAGTTCTGGGGCTGGTTCCACATCACCTCTCATAGGGTCCCAGCAAGATTGTTCCCTGTTGCCTACAACACGCACCTGCTCAGTGATGCCCCCAGTATTGAGTGTCTGAAAACCCCACTCTATGTATTGCCTCTCACAGCAACTCCATTTATTCAAATCCTTGAATCAGGTTTTGCTTTTATGGTAACTCAAACAAAAGTAGAAGTAATTTTCTCTGGGAATCCTGAAGGAACAACTTGCATTTCTGCAGACTCGATTGAGCGTCCAGCTTAGAGACACAGCAGGGTCTGCTGAAATGGGGTCCAACTTCATACTGGCCCCAGTTCTGCCATTTCCCAAGTCCTTCGTGCCTGCGTTTGCTGTTTCCTATGGCTACTGTAACAAATCGCTGCTACTGGGTTGCTTAAAACAATAAAAACGTATTCTTTCACAGCTCTGCAGGCCACAGTCTGAAATCCAGGTGAAGCAGAGCCTTTTTCTGAAGGCGGTAAGAAGAGAGATTCTGTCCCACACCTGTCTCGGAGCCTCTGGTGCGGCTGGCATTCTGGTGGTCCTTGGTTTGTAGATGTGTCTCTACGATCTCTCGTTCTGTCATTACACGGCATTCTCCCTGTGTGTCTGTGTCGGTGTCTTTTTGCCTATTCTTATGAAGACACCAGTCATTGGATTAGGGTTCGCCCTAGGACCTCATCTTAACTTGATTACAGCCACACAGACTCTTTTTCCAAATAATGTCACATGTGCAGGGGCTTAGGACTTAAACATATCATTTTGGGGGTGCGATCCTACTGACAGCAACGCCTTACAACCTGTATTTATGAAATGTAAATGTTTGATGAAGAAGATGATCTCTGAGCCTCGTTTTAGCTCTGTGGTTCTATAATTTCGACTTTAAAGATGAGTGTTACTGTTGTTGCTATTGTTCCTTTTCTCTTTACTCTTACCTTCTTTCATCACCCCAGAATAATCTAATTATGGTTTGTCTGCAAGGAAATATACATATCACTGCATAGTAAAGCATAGAGAAAATAAAGCATGGATCAAATTGATGTCTCTTAAAATAATTATATTTTCAACTTTAATCATTTAACTCTCCAATCCAACCTAAGATACTCATTTAATATTTCTAAAATATTTTTAAATCACTGGGTGAAAGCAACAATTACTAATGACATGAATTTCCTAAGGGACAATTATGTTGCTGAAGACATGTTGTTCAGGTACAATCAAACAAAAAATTAATGTAAGAATTTTATCTGCCCCAAACTCAATGTGGGTTTGCAAAGTTCAGAGTGCCTTCCACAGGGTTTAATTTGTGTTCCCTGCCAGAGAACATGTATTAATGGGGCTGACGGTATTTTATTTTCTCTAAGCTATAACGTATTCAGTACAACTATAGTACTGTTGACTGGAAATGAAAACAACAGATACAAATAATATCATTTACCCCGAGGAGCAAAGCTTTAGAAAGACTGCTCTCCTGAAGGTTGTTTTCTTTCTGATTGCTTATTTTGTAAGATTTTTTACTTTTTTTTTTTTAAATGGTCTGTTTATGCTACAGCAGCCAATGGAAATAAAAGCAAATGGCCCTGTGAAGGAGGTATACAAGTTGGTTACAGTTCTGTGCAGCAGGGCGCCAAATCTATCAGCTGACAGGCAAGAAGAGGCCTGGATTCCCAGTCGCTGATAGCAGCGGAGCTGGAGCGGCTGAGCCCCTGGCCCTTAAAGCCTTTGGGCTTCAGTGACAGGAAGTCACATATGTGTGGTGTCATTTTCAGCTGCTGAGAGAGACAGATGCACCCAGATCAATATCACTGCGTAGTATCAAAGGCATATTGTTATCTCCCTGGGCATTTCTGACCAGGGAGAACAACACAACTCTTATTCCATCGGAACATGAAGGAGCCTCCGGGGTCTTTTCCCGTTTCCTGATCAAAGGGCTGAGATAAAGTCTTAGCAGGTGATTGGGATCTTATATTTGGAAACTTCCCTCAGCTCAAAGATATTATGGCTATTTTAATCTAGTTATATTGCTGTTGCTTATTGGTTTCTGCATAGAGAGGCTATTTATGAGCTAATGACAGCAATAACTCTTCTGAGAGTTATTTCTGACTTTAAGGCAGAGTGAAATAGTTTATCTGTTTTACATACTGTTGAGGAAGCCTATCGGCATCCTACCTGTAGCGTTTCTATGCAAGTTTAAAATACTCATTAAACTCTTTCTCGAGATGGACAATTAAATATCACCACTGCTAGTGTGAGAATAAGAGAGTGGTGAGTGAGCCTCCATCCAGAAGTTACCCAGGCAGAGTCAAGTTGAGAATTCTGGTGATCTACTCTAAAAGAAAAAGAACTTTTTCACTTTTTATATTAACAGGATAATTGGCCTAATTTTCCGTTTCACACTGTGGGTAAACACACAGTTAGACACCTCTGACAGGAAGCTTTTCCATAGCGTTCCTATTTTTCACCGAGTGCCTCCACCATCTGACCATATGGCATTTCTAGTCACAGCCAACGGGAATGCATGGGCCTTTCCTGTGCCTCCCATGTAATGTTCTGCAGCTACTTTAGCAGGTGGTGGGAAAAGGTCTTATTGCCACATGACTGGAAAGTGGAAAAGTAGCAAAAAAAAAAAAAAAATGATACGCATTTTAAAAGCTGAACATTAAATGAGATCATTTGGGTCTCCAAAGGGAGAAATGGCGGAGAGCGTTCGCTCAGTCCCAAATTCACTCTGGCGCCCATACTGCGAATCAAAACATCACAGTCATAACTCAAGTCAATTCAGAGAGAGGGCAGGTGGCTTCTGAAGTAGCTGTGTCCCAGAATCAAAAATAGATGTGCTTTTCTTATACTGTTGAAAACTTCTCCATCATTCATGTTATGTTCCTTAATATGTATCTTTTCATGAACTTACCTACACTGTTAAATTCTTTTGGTAAGAATGATTTCAAAAAGTTGAAAATATGTGGAAGCTTTATGAGAATAATACTCCATGTGCTGTGATAATGGCTCTTACTGCCTTTCTCCTGGTATCATCACTGAGCACAGACTGCTTGTTATAATGTTTTTATTTTCTTACAAAAAATTTTGGTAAGAGAAGACAGGCCAACAATTTTCTTATTAAGAATTAAAAATACATTCCAAAGGACTTACTTTGAATAGTTCAAGGTTTCCAACCTGAACTGGAAAATGGGCTTACATCCAGCACCTGCTAATAATGTTCCCAGAGCCTAAAGCTCCACTGAACAGACATGCACAGGACATAATTTTGGGTGCCCATTAAAATAGTTTAAATTCCCCAAATCTGGCCTTTAATGGTTTACATATTCTCATGTCACTTCCTCTGCCCAGTGATTTCTACTTCAGAGAGCCTTTTAAATGTTAATTAATTAGATAATGTGTTCATGCTGTACCTTTAAGTCCAACTCACAATTGGGTCTGGCATATGGTGCCAAAAGAATCTGTCCCAAGACACTCCTGAAATGCACAGAGCACCTCAGAAGAACCCTTCCCATGTGGTCCCATTCCCTGCAGCAAATTAGCAGAAGTGCACAAAGGGAAAGTATCTAGGAACTAAAGATGCTAAAAGTGGCTCTAAGCTCAGGAGAGACTTTACAAAAGGAGAAAACATGTTTTTCATCTTTCATCATTAGCCTTTGTAAATACATAAGGAGTTGCTGTATTTTGCTTGAAAAACCATGCTGTTAAATTGGTTCATTCACTTATTCATGAAACAAACATAAATGGAGTTGGACGAGGGCCAAGGATTTTGCTAGGAGCTGAGGAGCTTGCAGTAAGACATGGCCCCTGCCTTCTAGGAGTACAGAGTTTAGTGAGAAAGACAGTAAGAGGAGTACTGTAAATATAATAGTATTTCATTTGAATAAATTGTATATAATGAGATGTGCGAATGGTGGATGTTACAGTCCATGGTCCAGAGCCCCTCTCCACAGGTGTTCATCTCCCAGTCCCAGGAGCACTGGCTGTTGAAGACTCACCACCAAAGCCCTCGCTGAGATTCACCTCCGATGAAGGGAGCTGCCACGGCCCAGATTTCACCCTTTCCCTGAGACAGCCTCATCCAGTGACTGGTCAATGCAGACATATAGAAACTCAGCCCCTTACATTAATTCAGACAACTCTGAAGGACCATCCACCTCCACACTCCCTGGGAGATCAGCTAACATCTCTGCTTCAGCTGCATCATACTTCAACTCCTCCTCAGCCCTGCTTCCTGACTCCCAAGCAATGCTGCTCCAACCACACTCCCCAGTGTACTTCTGTATGCAGATCTATGTCTCACAGTCTGCTTCCTGGGAAACTCAGCCCATTGGAGTTATTGCCAAAGGCAGCCAGCAAAAGCAGCCAGTCACCTCCCTATGAGAACCTTCACCCATGGTACACAGAGCACAGATAGCCCCTCGTATGCAGCAGTGTTGCGACTGTTAGAACTTCCAGGTGATCTGGGCTGAGATAGTGGTGGGAGGGGATCCAAGGGCAGAGGGCATATCGTGTTCCCTAGGGCAGAGGTCCCCAACCTTTCTGGCACCAGGGACCGGTTTCATGGAAGACAATTATTCCACATACCGGAAGGGGATGTGTGTGTGGTGCAGAGCTCAGTTCGTGATGCATGGCTTGTTTTCTAACAGGCCATGGACTGGTACTGGGCCACAGCCTGGGGGTTCAGGACCACAGCCTTAGGGGACATGTGGCAGCAGCTGCAGGCATTTTGGTTATGGCAAGTGAAGGAGGAGAGTTGCTACTGGAATCAGGTAGGCAGAGGCCAGGAGTGCTGCTGAACGTCCTTCAGTGCACAGGACAGCCTCACAACAGAGAATGGGCAGGCTCCAAATGTCAATAGTGCCGAGATTTACAGACCCTGCATTAGAGGGAGAGTGTTTGATTTAAGGCAAGCGAGGGACTCTGTTACGACTGGATGTTTGTGTTCCCCCAAAGTCATATGCTGATGCCCTCATCCTCAATATGACAGTCTTGGGAGGTGGAACCTTTGGGGAGTAATTCCATTTAGATGAGGTTATGAGGGTGGAACCTCCCTGATGGGAGTGATACCCTTATGAGCAAGAGGAAGAGACACCAGAGCACAGTCTCAGTCTCTCTCTCTCTGTCTCTGTCTCTCCATCTCTCTCTCTATTTCTCTCTCTCTCCACCATGCAAGGACATAGCACACTATCGGAAAGGTAGACATCTGCAAACCAAGAAGAAGGCCCTCACCATAAATCACATTGACCAATTGACCAGCACCTTGACCTTGGACTTGTCAGCCTCCAAAACTTGGAGAAATAAATGTCTTTTCCCGAAGCTACGCCATCTGTGGTAAATTTGTTACAGCAATGTGAGCTGACTAAGACACCCTCCTTGTGAAAGTATAGAGATTATCCTCTTCTTCGGCTGGTGGACAGGAGAAGCTGGGAGTCCGAGGCAGCAGTGTCCTGTCAGGGTCTTGGGGCCCCAGAGGAGACTGAATTCTTAATACAGCAAAATTGCTATGTCATGCTCGGGGCTCTGATTTCAAAACAGTAAGGCCCTGAACATTGCGGTAGGGACACCTGGGCTTGGAAACCTTGAAGCCTGAGACGCCCTGAGCCCTGTGAGCCTGCAGAAGTGAGTGTCCCTTTACAGCTGGCACTCTTGCCGTGTTGAAGACCATGAGCGCTCTCCGCCTTGCAGGACACTCCCACCACCCGCACTCAGCATCTGACCCCAAGTCTCCTTCTGGTCACAGCACAGCCCGACTCGGGAAGCGCAGCATCTGCGAAGGGAGGAAGGGACTTTACAGAGAGGGAGTCCAGGACTACCCACCGTTTCCAGCAGGAGTCAGGAGACTACTGAGAGGTTAGACTCAGAGGGTGTTAAATCCCAGTGGGGCGGAACATTGAATAGGAAAAGACAAAGTCTACTGACAGGAAAGACTCCTGTTATACGAGGCTAGCACCTTAGCAAGGCCCACAGTGAGTGGTGCCCAGGGCCGTGAGGGCTCTGGGATGCTTGGAAAAGGTGAGGGCTCTCACTAAGTGAACAGAGAGTGCTGAAACTGCCAAGGCAGCCGGAGGGAGGGGAAAAATCATCCAGGGAGAGACATGCTACATAAACTCAGTGGACTGCAGTATGGGAACCATGTGTCAGAGTAGGGGTGGCCACTCACCACCAATCCATTGACCCTGGGGTGTGCGTGCCACGCCTGTGACTCCGGGTTCTGTGGTTCTGCAGACGCTTGCCTCAGGGGGCTGTGTCCTCCTGAAGAAGGCCTCGCTCCATTCTGAGCTGTGGCTGTCCCAGTCCCAGCAGGTGCCTCCTGCCGCAATTCCAGGAGGAAAGGCATCGCTATCATGCACGGGCACCTGACCCTGTGTTCAGCTATAAATGCCGCTACAGCGATGAACACGGGGTATGTAGGAGCAGAGAGCAGGGCTACTTCAGCCTGGACAATGTGGAGTCCTGGGGTGGGTGGCTGTATATACACATGAGACGGTACATGCATAAAATCATGGAGTTGTTTAAAAACATGCAGTCATCTGTTTAAAAATGTCTTGGTACATTCTGGGGTGGAGAATGAAGTGAAAATACTACAGGTGAGCAAGCATTCAAGAAGATATTCAAGTTCAAGTGTTGAATAAATGAAAACAAATAATTAAAAACTATTTTTTTCACTTTTCAAATATTAAAATTTTTAAAACAATAATACTTAATACAGACAAAAGTTCTTGGAAATAGGCTTCTCACCCACTCCTGGGAGAATGAATTAGTATAATCTCTTAGGTGGCAGTTCAGTATCCTTTGAACCAATAATTACTTTTCTGGGAATGCATCCCAAAGCAATATATCTAAAAATGAAGAAAACAAAAGCTTGATGAAGAAATATGTTGAATGGAATAGTTTACAAGAAGAAAAGGGAAAACAGCAGAAGAACTATTTAATATTATAACCATATTTACCTATTTACTCAGCAGAATACCGAGCAGTTTAACGATTATGGAAACTTTGTAATAATAGGAAACATAGATAGAATAATACAATTGAAATCATATGGTAAATGCTTTAAATGCAATGTCAAATATAAAAAGTAATCCAATGTAGAAAGAATGAGTAGAAGCATGTAAAATATTTGCTAAAAATGGAAAGCTTGTATCAATGTAGACACAGCTTTTCTGTTATGTTAGAAAGTTGGAACTGTTTTATGTGCGGAATAGTTTAATGTTGCCCTGTGTTCAATTGACCCAATAAAACACTGTTCTGGAATATTTTTCTGAATAAAATATGAGTGTAAATTATCAAGTGCGCTACCCCCTTGCCATATATATTTATAATATGTATCATATAATAGCTGTGTGCCCTGTGCAAAGGCTCCCAGACTAAGACGTCTCAGGGCTGAAACCCAGCCCTGCTCCTTCTTCCTCCTGCCCAGAGAGGTGACATTTCCAAAGGGCAGGTGGCCACCGCTGCCCTGGGGAGGACAGAGGGGGTTTCAGACTGGTGCGCACTATGGGGGCTGCTTGTGTTTATTTGCTTTACAGAATTCCACAGATAAAGTGATTTGAACCCCAACCACAGAGGACTTTAGGGTCGGACAGGTCTGCCTCTCCTGGTATGTGGCCTCGGGGAACTTACTTAACTTCTGTAAAATGAGAATGTGTAACTGAATTAGCACGAGCCTGAGGGTGGTCTTCCCGGCACCTTCCCCACTGGAGACACTTCCGCTGGGTCCTGTCTGTCTCTTCTCATCCCCTCTCCGCCTTCCAGTGAGGGTCCTGCCTCCCAGGGCCAGGTCAGGGGTGTGTGAAGCAGCCACGGGGGAAATGCTGGGGCAGGTGCTGGGAAGCTGGCGGCGTGGACCTGTCTGTCGTGACCCCTGAGAGCTGGACGGGAAGACAAAATGGAAAAGAAGAACGGGATGAAGTGGTGTGAGACCATATTTTGGCTGGAGTTGGTTTGAACGTACTTACATTGAGCTGACCATTCAACAGCTTCAGTCCTCTGGCACTCCCTTCCTGAGGCATAGCTGCGACGTGGTCACAGCCCCTCCTCACCCAGTCGTGGCGAAGACCGGGCAATGAGCACGTTGCTCGGGAGAGGTGCTTGGCACCTGCATTTCCTTCCCCATCCCCTTTCTACGACTTGGACAGGGATTAGGGAGACGCAGGCGGGCTGTCCAGGGGCGGGGAGACTGAAACTGAAGCAGTTTCCGCGTCATGGGCTTCCATTATTTGGGGAAATAATTTTTGGAAAATGGCGAGGCAAGCGCGTGAGGAAAGCACGAACGTTGCAACAGCAGCCCCACGAACTGGGAAAAACTTCTGAGCAAGGATGAGTTGAGTGCTGCGTGCTGTGGGGGACACCGTCCCTTTCTGTGAGCGACTCTGGATTTTCCTCCAGTTTTGAGGGGCACATGGATAATAGCACTTGGAACACGGTGCTGGTCTGTGTCTACGCAGTGCATTTGTGCCTGTTTCGCCGTAATTCCATGGGGGATTTCCTTTAATGCGATCGTAAAGCCACATCAGGAAACTCAGCCACACCAGGAAAGTCAGATGTCTGCGCCTTTAGCTCGCAGGCTGGAGCATCATGTCAGCGGACGCACTGGAGGGACCCGGCTGGAGGCAGCACGTGCTCCCGAGGCAAGCACAGGCGAGTGAGAACTTCTCCCTCTGGATTTGAAAAGGATCTGGAATCCCCATGACGTCCTTTTCTGAGCTAGCATTCGGGATGCGTTTCCTGGGCTCCTTTTCCTCTTGGGTTCAGGTGCCTGCAGGAGATAGGAGCCGGGAGCCCGATAAGCAGCCAGTCATTACCCGGCTGTGATCCCGGCGAGACCGCGGAATAAACAGCCAGCGAAGTAATGAATGACGCTCATCCCAGTAACAAAGGCCCGCCGTGGTCGAGCCGCGCCGCGGGGAGAAGGCCACGGGGGCTTTGTTTGAATCCCTCCCTTCAGCCTGCTCCAATTTGGGAACTCTGAGACTGGTGACCCACATGCTTTGAATGGATTTTTCTATTTTTGTCACTGCCTCTGCTGCCGCCGACAGATTCTGGCATTTTCTACTCTTTTTGCATCGCTTGCTGCCTGGATAGAGACAAAAACATAATGCGCTGGGCCAAGGCTGCTAAGAATCAGGGCACCAGAGAAATTGGAACAAAGATGAAAAACAGTATACCTTTGCCGCGTGTTATCTGTTCCCTGCCAGCCTGTGGCACTTTGTCACGTCGCTGGCGGGGGCTTATTTACTCTGAATTAGCATTCTGGTGACTTCTTGTTATTACAATGATCTTTAAAAAATTAGCCTGCTCTTGTCCCAAAACAACAGCTGTAGAGGTTTTGCACACATGAAATGTTTACAAGGGCACACACACACACACACACACACACAGAGGGAGGCATTTATTTTTATTTATTTATTTTAATTGACAAAATTGGACGTGCTGTATTTATTTATGGTGTGCAGCATGATGTTTTGAACTTTGCATACCTGGGGAAATGGCTAAAACAAGCTAATTAACATATCTATTACTACACATATTTTTTTGTGGTGAAAACACTTAAAAATCTACTCTCTTAATAGTTTTCAAATATACAAGATATTGTTATTAACTATAGTTTTTTATAGTAACTTTCAATATGCACTAAAGTTGCTGGAAAGAAGGAGGATAATGTCAGATATTAACAGTTTGTAGTAAAGCTTAGAACAGACAAGGGATGGAAACCGAGAGATAGCTGACGAAGGTCAGCAAGGTGGATGATGAGTCGAGATGATCTTTAGGTGGGAGGAGCACTTGCTGTACCAGAACTGTCCAAGCCATGACATCGGGGCTCCGTGTCCTTCAGCTGGTGCAGGTCAACTCCCAGGGCTGAAGCAACCCAGAGGCCCGGAGGTAGGAACATCTTTTTGGTGTCTCAGGGGAGCTGCTCTGGAGTAGAAGGCATATAAAAATTAAATGATCAAGGAGACAAACACAAATCAGAAGTACTCGACTTAGAATTGGCCATCTTCCGCCTACCCTTAGTACCTAGCACACTATCTGGTCAAAAATATTGCTAAAAGTATGTTTCTAGAGTGAGTGGATCAATAAATAAATATCTTTTTTTTCCAGTCTTGTTTTAGTCTGTTACGACACGGATGCAAACATTTGCACAAGGTTTTCTGTTTCTCACTTAATCTTTATTTCATTTAGAGCATGGCCAAAAAGACTTAATATTATAAATCTCTTCACTAGGGTCATCCAAACACTAAATGTTCGGTCTAAGGAAGAAGGTGACAGCAATATTAGACAAATGAGAAGGTCATAAAAAGGGCCCGTGTGAAGACCAAATCCTGGAAGACTTACTCTCCTTAATTCTGGGAATGAAACCACCTAAGGAGACGGAGGAGCAGGCAGGTTCTGCAGATGGGGTCTGCGAGACCCCGACTGAAGCAGGAGCAGGCAAAGCGTTAAGGAGATTGACCCAGAACGAGTGTAGCCCTCAACTCCAGAGCCTTGCCCAGTGGAGCAGGACTGCGTTAGTTTCCTGTGGCTGCTGTAACAAAGTGCCACGGACTGGGTGGCTAAAACAACAGAAGTGTATTGTCTCACCATTCCCAAAGCCCGAAGTCCAAGAGCGAGGCATCCGCAGGGCTGGTTGACTCTGAGGGGCTGTAGGAAGAATCTGTTCCATGCCTCTCTCCTGGCGTCTGGCGGTTTCCTAGCAATCCGTGGTGTTCCTTGACTCGTAGAAATGTCACCCTGACCTCTGCCCTCATCTTCCAATGTGTGCATTTCCATCCAATTCTCTTCTTTTTATAAAGACACCACTCATGTGGGTTAGAGCCCACCCTAATGACTTCTTAACTTGATCACCTCTGTAAAGACTATTTGCAAATGAGGCCACATTGTGGGGTAACAGAGTTTAGGACTTCGACATACATTTTGGGGCCACAACTCGACCCATAGCAGGTACCAGTGGAAATTCCACTGTGCCCAGTCAGGCTTTGCCCTGGTGACACATGCTGTGTGACTCGTGTATGGTGAGGTGCTCCTAAAGCCCCTGGATGGAGCTCACTGCACAATCAGAGCTTACAATCAGCATTAAAATTAAATATTTATCCTGATCTTTCATAACTCTACTTACATGAGGGACAGTTATTGTGATGCTATTAGCTTTACCAGCATATAGTTCTTGGTAGTAAAAGGCCCTGTACATAATTAGTTTGTATGAAGAAAACAATTTTGGCAAACATTAAATATTTCATAAAATTATTAATAACTCAAAATAACGACATATCATACTTGGCCATAGAATCGACAACCCTGGGCTCAGAGCATGCCTGCGTTATAAAGGATTCATAAAGCAAATGTGTGCCTGTCACTTTAATCCTAAATGGGGCAGGCAGACCTCTGGCCCTCTGCAGCCAGCCTGCAGGGAGCCCCTCGTGCGGCACAGAGATAGCCTGCTCCCCGCAGTCCGTGCACAGGCAGAGCACGACGAGGAGAGAAGCCACTGCCGCTCCAACCAGATAGCAGGTGTGAGTGCTGTGTGTTCAAATCTTACCATGATTTTCAGTTTCACTCAGGGCTCTTGGGATCAAGGCAATATGTTCTACCGAAAGTCCAGTTTCTTAGAAATAATCTTTAAGAAAGTGATTTGGACACTTTAAACTGTGACACAAATGAAGCTGTGATGCCATTATTATTACAGTCATTATTATCATGATTACTCGTTCCAACACTGTAGGTATTTCCTTCTCCTTGTATTTGCGTGTAGCTTTATTCCCAGGCCTGGAGGGGTAGACGTTTGTGCCAGGTGGCGGCATTCTAAGGTGAGTCCCAGTGATCCTTCTGTGTACAGGGCTTTACGTAATCCCCTTCCCTTGAGTGTGGGCTGGAACTAGTGACTTGCCTCTGATGAATAGAGTATGTAAGGCAAAGAGGATGGGATGTCGCTTCTGAGATCAGGTTACAAAAGGAGTAGACTTCTGTCTTGCTGGCTCCTCTCTCTCCGCTCTCCCCCTTTCTGTCCCCTTTCTGTCTCCCACTCTCCCCCTCTCTCCCTGTCTCTTCCCAAATGCTTGCTCTGATGAAGAAGCTAGAAAGCTCAGATGACAAAGGACTGAGGGCAGCCTCCATCCAACCACCAATGGGGAGCTGAGACCCTCAATTGCACACCCCGGAGAAAATGAATCCTGCCACATGTTTGAGCTCAGAATTTATCCTTGCCAGGTGAGCTTTGAGGTGAATATAGCCCTAAATCACTTTTGGTCCAGGTCTGTGAAAGGCTCTGAGCTGGGGGGCCAGCTGAGTTATGTCAGGATTCCTGACCATATTAATACAACTCTGAACAATACATGTTGTGTCAGCTGTTTTAGGGACAGCATCGCCCCCTCCCATTCACATGCTGAAGCCCTAACCTCAATGTGACTGTATTTGGAGACAGTGTCCTTAGGGAGTTTATTAAGGTCCAATGAGGTCGTAAGGGTGGGCCCTACTCCAATGGGACTGGTGTCCCCATAAGACGAGATTAGGGCACAGACATGCACACACAGAGCCCATGTGAAGCCATAGCCAGAAGACAGCTGTCTCCTAGCCAAGGAGAGAGGCCTTAGGAGAAACCAAATTTGCCAACACCTTGATCTTGGACTTTCAGCCTCCAGACTGTGAGAAAATAAATTTCTCTTATTTAAGCCACTCAATCTGTGGCATTTTGTTGTGGTAGCTCTAGCAGACTAATACAAGCTGCTGAGTTTTGTAGTAATTTGTCGCACAGATGTAGATCACTAATACAGTAGTCAACAGGCATTGATTTTTATTCACCCTGGGCTAGAACAAGACAGAACAAGGCAAACTCTCTGCCCTTAGGAACCTTGCAGTCTGCAGAAGGAGACCAACAATAAAATGAAATAAAGGTGCTCAAAACTATGAAATAATCATGTTACTATCATCATGGGCAAAACACAATTGGGGATTTGGCAAGGGGGCACTTTACTCGGTCTGGCAGTGGGAGGAAGAAGAAACAATCTCCATTTCTCTGAGGAATGGTGGTTGAGGGACACTTAAAGGATAAGTTGAAGTTTTACAGGCTGACCAGGCAGGAGAGGGAAGTTTATCAAGGGGGAACTGCTTTTGCTGAAGGCATGAACACAAGAGATAACTTAATGCATCCTTGTTGCTGGCGTGAGGTACGGAGCAGTACACAGACACTGCTGTATTTCATCCTCCTCACAGTCCACTGAAGTTGGCTCCATAATTATCTCCATTTTGTGATGGAATAAATGGAGGGAGAACAAGGTTAAGTGAGTTGCCCAAGTACATAAGGCTCAGAGGTTGCCAACATTTCACACCCAGGCCCACAAGGTAAGAAGAGAAGAGGCCCTTAGAGGACACGCTCTTTGAAGAGGTCAAAGGAAAAGGCCCAGGGAAGAGACTGAGAAGACACAGTGTGAGAGATTAGAGGAAAATTGGTGACATCCCAGAGTCAAAGGGAAGAGTTCTCCAGATTGGAAGGGTGTTTTCTGCCAAAGGCAGCGGGGCCGACACACAGATTAAGGGCTTCTGAGGGGTCTACAGTGACAAGTTTCAATGGTTTCCTAAGAGAAACAAGCTTCCTGACGAATGTGTGGGAGTGGTGACGATGGAGAAATAGGATTGTAAAATTAGGACAATGGTTTGGTCATTTTGGGATAAATTCTGATGTGTAGAACCTTCCTTACTTGACACCTTCCCTGTTTGATGCTAGAAGTTTTTTCAAGTCAGTTGGGTTTAAAGGTGCAGGTACCTGCATACTGCTCTTGGTGAACCTTTTCTTCCTTTTTAATTGACCTAGAGTATCACAGCCAAGCATGCCA
>RJWJ010004398.1:0-76449 GCA_004363605.1 Indri indri
ACATTAAATGTACATGCAAATTTCTAGGCATTTGTCTCAGCAAGGTTGTGCCTAATCATCACCATTAAAGGTTCTTTGGAATGTGAGCCTGGGGTATTTACTAGTAGGGAAATGACAGGTTGTTTAAAAGCCATGTTTCCTGGGTTTCTGGTTGGGAGCTGGCATCAGAGAAAGAGAGAGAAACCTAGAACTGTTCTGCTATTAATTTCTCTAGCACTAAGATTTCAAGAAATTGCACTGAAAGCTTAGTGAACATTGTTAGAGAAACTTCCACTCTTCATTAAAAAAATGATTAGACATGCAAAAACCGAGACTGAATAATTTAGCAATTGAACCATAAAAGATGAATGGTGGATAGGCTAAATTAAAAATGTGATAGAAATTAGATTAAACTTTCAATTGAATATACTTAGAATGAAGTTACATGTCCCAGTATTGTATAAATAACAATTAATAGGATTTTGAAATTTGATCGACATATAAAATACTGCAGATGCCAAGAAATAGCATGCAAAAAAGAAGAGAAGAAGAAGAAAAATATTTGAGATTTTCAACAGTGTAATTTCTTATTTTTTAAGATAATATCACAATGTGCTTTAGTTTTTCTCTACAATAGTTCAAAAACTATTGCTGTTCCATAGTTACATTGGAGGCTTATTAAAACACAGATTCACTGGGCCCCACCCCCAGAGTTCTGAGTCTAGAGGTCTGGGGTGCAGGCCAATTGTGCATTTCTAACAAGTTCTCTGGTGATACTGATACTACTGCTATGGGGACTACACTTTGAGAAGCATTGATTTAGAATGTTGAGTAAATTCTAACATGTAGAATTTATTTGAAATTGCATAGCTTGTAAGATTAATAGAGAGAAAGAATAAATCAATAAATATATCTGACCCACCACCTAACCTAAAGAGTTAAATATTACAGTGCAGTTGAAATCCCCTATCTATGCTACCAGGATTCTATTCCACTTCCAATCTCAGCCATAGGGATAATCATTATCCTTCATGTTTAATCATTATTCTTTATGGTTTGCAAAGAACCACTGCAAATCAACAAGACAGGAAGTCTGAAACAAAATGGGCAAAGGATATGAATAGTTAATTTTCAGAAAAGACCTAAAAGGTCAGTAAATATATAAAGACATGTTCAAACTCATTAATAATCAGAGGAATGCAAGTTTTTTTTAAAAAAAAAAAAGCTATGAAATAATGCTTTATATTCACTGAGGAGCAAAAATTAAGAAGTTGGATAATGCCAAGTGCTGGCAGGTTCAGGGGATGTACAGGAATACTCATGCCGAAGACAATCTAGACGTTCGTGGTCGAATCAATATGTATCTATACACCATGCCCTTGCAGGTTAGCTCCTGAGTATCCATCCCTAAGAAATTTTACACATCCAAAAGGAGACATGTTTGAAGATGATGATGGAATCTGGTGTCCATGATTGGGGAGTAGATAAACAATGTTTGGTGGACACACTTACTCCTTGAACTACTGTCTAACATTCAGC
Organism: Indri indri; assembly: GCA_004363605.1. Lineage (NCBI taxonomy): Eukaryota > Metazoa > Chordata > Mammalia > Primates > Indriidae > Indri > Indri indri. The sequence goes on from RJWJ010004398.1 coordinate 1,519, forward strand.
AGTTAGAAGAAGCAGGAGACTAGATGTACATAGAAACACTGATAGACCTTAAAATCCAGTCCTGGGTTTAAAAAGAAAAATTAGACATAAAATGAGATTTCTATCACAATATCATTTACGTAAGTTAAAATGCATACACAGAAAACAAGGATGCACATCAAACACATTAGAATGGTTGAATAAATAGTGTGCCACAAACTAAGGAGTATAATTAACCCAACAGTTTACATACAGTTTAAAAGAAATCTGTATCGCAACCTAGAAAAGTGTCAGCAATCAAAGCAGGTTTCCTTCTTCTGTTATTAGTATTCTCAATACCTCCCAACCCCTCCCTCTTGTCCAGGCAGCCTAGCTAGTGTTCTGATAGTCTTTGCTAAGAAAGGGGTTCTCATACCTTGCTGTGATTCACACCTACTTGGGGAGCTTGTTAAACAACTCAGATCTAGAGGTAACTGGCCATCTAAATTCTAATTCAGTAAAGTCAAGGTGGGGCTTGGATATTTATGTCTTAAAGAAGTTCCCCAGGTGCAAATTAAGGTTTGAGAACCTCTGTACTCCATTCCTTCCCTTTCTAGAACAGCACATGAGATTTCTTGAAAAAACATTGAGGATGAAAATAAATCCTGTGCTAATAATGGAATATCAGGATATTAGAATGGACATTTCCAACCTCTTCGTGCTCATACACCTTGACTGATGATTTCACCTTATGCTTCACTCTGTGACTAGAAGCAACCAGGACAGGCCCCCATTGTCCCCATCCAACTCCATCAAACAAGCTGTATTTAGGGTTAAATATTTGCCCTCTCTTCCTGCTACAATGAAATGTCACTGTTCCTTTCTGAAAGCCAACCTCTCTTATCCTCTTGACGGCTTCACCCCTGTAATTACCTCTTTTTTCTCGAACTTACCTCTTTTTTATCATCAATATTTTCCTCTGTACTATGCTATTTCCATCAGCTTACAAACATTTCCTAGCATCTCCCATCTCTTTTACCTTTTTTAAGAATGACAAAATACACATAAAAGTTTTACATAAAATGCTCTCCCATCTTTTAAAAGCTCTCTTTTTACTTCAAAACTACTAAATCTGATGTAATAATCTGCCCCCCTTCAAATCACAGTAAAACATTTCAAGAGTCCATTCTGTCCATAACCTCTATTCCCATCTTGCCTCCTTCCCACCTCTCTCCAGTCCAAGTTTTGCCCCCAGACTCAATAATCTGACTTCATTCCATTCCATTTCTCCATGGAACTTCACACATTCGCCCATTGTCTCTTTGATTCACTTTATGTTCTGCTGGTTTATCTTCTCTCACTGACTGCCCCTTTTCAATTTCCTTTGCCAACCTCTCTGCTGACCTCTTCACATGAAAAAGTCTAAATCCACACTTCTCCACAAATCCCCTTCACTGCTCTCTATGTAAAATACATCCCGCATTTTCCTGCTTTCACCACCTCCACCCCTACCTTCATAATCCAAGTCATGATTCTGTCTCTCCTGAGCTACTGCTCTAGCCTCTTATCTGGCATTCCTAACCCTTACAAACTACACTCCATGCAGCAACCAGAATCATCCTTTTATTTTTATATTTTTCAACTTTCAAACTACAAATTTAGTATAATGAGCCCCACTGCCCATCACAACGCTAATCCACATACGGCCAGTCTTTTTTCAACTACATCCTCTACTCCACCTTCTCCTGGCTGGATTATTTTAAAACAAAACTTTCATCCACAAATTAGAACGCTCCTTTTAAAACATAAAAAGTGTGCTAGGGTGTCCAGTGTCTCAGTTTGTGAGGCTTGTCCCAGTTTTAAAACTGAAAGTCCTACATCCCAGGAAACTCTTCAGTCCATTATCTTTTTTTTTTTTTTTTTTTTTTTTGAGACAGAATCTTGCTTTGTTGTCCAGGCTAGAGTGAGTGACGTGGCGTCAGCCTACCTCACAGCAACCTCAAACTCCTGGGCTCAAGGGCTCAAGTGATCCTCCTGCCTCAGCCTTCTGAGTAGCTGGGACTATAGGATAGAGCCACCATGCCAGGCTAATTTTTTTGTTTCTATTTTTAGTTCACTGGCTAATTTTTTTTCTGTTTTTAGTAGAGATGGGGTCTTGCTCTTGCTCAGGCTGGTCTGGAACTCCTGACCTCAAGCGATCCTCCTGCCTTGGCCTCCCAGAGTGCTAGGATTACAGGCGTGAGCCACCACGCCCAGCCCCTTCAATCCATTTTCTTGTCATTCAGGTGTCAACTCAAATGAACCCTCTTCAGGAAGATCGTCCTTGAAAACATTTTTTCCCAATAATATCATCCTGTGTTTCCTTCTTGGCATTTATTAGAAGTTGCAATTGTCATGTTGAAGTATTTGGGTTCTTGTTTACTGTCTAATACTCTCACTAAAATATATATCTAAGCTCTTTATGGGAAAGAGATCTTATCTAACTTGTTCACCATTTTATCTTGTACTGAGAACAGTGCCTGACAGGAAGAATAATAATTATTCATTGAATAAATACATGTACGTATTCTTAAGTCTGGGTCTTCATGATGGAGCATGAGGAAGGATATACCATGGGAACATGAAAAGAGGATTGTGGATTTCGCACTGTGCCCATTTACCCACTTGGCTTCCCAGTCAAAAACTCAAGATTTGGGAAACGAACCCTAACCTTTACTGAGAGACTCGGGGCAAGTCATTTAATGCCTTGTCTGTAAAATAAGACTAATAATAACATCTCCTGCCTATCTACCTCTAGCTTAATTTCTAGCAACTTTCCATCCTACGCAAATGTTCTAGTTAAAAATTTTCTTTTAGATGGGCATATTTATACACAAAGAGTGCGATGCGCACCATCCGAGGGATGGACACGCTTGAAGCTCAGACTTAGCCGGGGGAGACAAGGGCAACATACATAACCTAAACATCTGTACCCCCATAATATGCTGAAGTAAAAAAAAAAGTTTCTTTTAGACCCTCAAACAAGGTATATTTCATTTCACTCCTCATGTTCTATTGGTATACAAAGGCATCAATCCTCCCTTGTTATCCTATTTTTAGGAGTTGTTTATAAACTTTTTTACAAATATAAAATATAGTAGTCCAGAGTTTAGTGAGCTTTTGATTTCAACTCTCCATTTTCTTCCTCCCATCGTAATTTCCCCCATATTTTATGCAGGGGAGTTTCCTTTTCTGCCTGTGATCCTGGATGCACTCATCCTACTTACAATGGTGAGGAGCGAAAACTGTCCCACACTTTCTCTCAGACAGATATCCATAAAGTTTTGCTGCAAAGCACTTTTTTTAGTTTTTTTTTTAAACATTCTTTGACATAATTTGAGACTTACAGAAAAGCTGCAAGAAAAATACAAAGAATTCCCACATACTTTTCATCTAGATTCTCTGAATGTTAATATCTTGCCGTGTTTCATCATCTTCTATGTATAAACACACATTTTTTTCTGTAAACTATTTACAAGTTGCAGACATGATGCCCTTAACACATTAGTGTCCTAAAACCTCACAGTCCTAAAAATAAGAATGAGAGCATTCTCTTACATAACTGCAGTACCGTTATCAAAATCAGGCAATTAGCATTGATACAATACTCTTAGCTAATCCACAGTCACTCAAATGTCTCCAGTTGTCCGAGTAAGGTCCTTTAAAGCCATTGAAAAACGTGGGTCTCAGACCAGAATTAGTTGTCATGTCACATTTGCCATCATCTTAACAGTAGGTTAGTTGTCTTCTATGATCTCCACATTTCATATTAGTACAAGCCAATTATTCTTAAGATGTTTCTCAGTTTGGGTTTTTCTGATATTGCCCTGTGATTAGATTCAGTGTATACATATTTTGCGGGAATATCCGTGAAGTGATGTTATTTTCTTCTCCATGCATCCTATCAGGAGTTTCAAATAGCTAGAAAAAGGATAATGAATGTACCCAACACAAAGAAATGATAAATGTTTGAGATGATGGAGATGCTAATTACCCTGATCTGATCACTATACGTTATATGTATAGGAGCGTCACTATTATGTACCCCGTAAATACGTGCAATTGTTATGTATCAATTACAATTTTTTAAATAAAATTTAAAATTTTTAAGCTAAGAAGTGTGCATCAAATTGGATAACCCACAACAAGACTGAATGTGTTGTGGGCCTTTTCCTGAATTGTAATTAACAAGGGTGTGGAAAAAAGATGATGTGATTAATCAAAAATAATGCAAATAGCCAGGGTGGGAAGGGTGTGAGCTCTCCTTCAGGGGTATAAAAGGAGTTGAGAGAGACGTGGGAGATACACCTGGAGAGCTGAGGGCGAAGCTACCCAGAGTGGAACCTTCTTCTGATACGGGAGCCTGCAGCAAGAGAGAACAGCGCTACAGAGAGGGGTGAGTAGACCACATCTGCTCATGTGTTTAAAGGCCCGAAAGTCCCTAAGGCAGCGGTCCCCAACCTTTTTGGCACCAGGGACCGGTTTTGTGGAAGACAGCATTTCCACGGACTGGGGTGGGGCAGGGTGGAGGGGAGGCAGAGCTCAGGAGGCGACGCCAGCGATGGGGAGAGGCTGTAAACACGCTCTCTCTGGACCAACGCTCAACTCCTGCTGGCGCCCCTCCTCCTCCTCCCCCCATCTTCCTTGCCCAAGTTTCACAGAAGACAATTTTTCCACGGACGCAAGGAGGAAGGGGGTGGACCCTCCCAAGTCTTTGGCCCAGGGGTTGGGGACCGCAGCCCTAAAGAGCTCCTCAGGCCTTAGAAACAGCTAAACCTGGTTTTCTCTGAGGAGTTGGAGTTGAGATGTTCATGTGGATAAGAGGTTTTTGTTTTTTTTTAAACTAATAATGCGACAGATTAAGAAGGGGTTTTTTTAAATGGTTTCTACAGTGTCTGGTTTTGAAAACTGTATGCAATCCTCCTGCCTCAGCCTCCCTAGTAGCTGGGAGTACGGGCTACGCCACCACCCTCAGCTAGCATTTCTTTTTTATAGTAAAAAAAAAAATGTTTTTGATTTGTTAAGAAGTAATCTGGGTCCTTCATCTCCAGATTACACATGTGACCACATTTTACAGACCAAATGTCATATCAGTTAATAGGACAAATATTTGACATCAGATCTATCCCAGATGATCAGGGATATATAGTAAATAATGTACAGTTAAGGATTTATCAGAATTTAAAACAAACTCCAGTAAGAGCTAAGATATACAATAATGTAATATGTGGTCACTGGAAAGTTTAAAAATCAGCATTCCCCCCCCCAAAAAAAATATACATCTATAAAAATCAGCATTATTTTATACTTTAAAAAAAAAATCGAAGCCAGGTGAGGTGGCTCAAAAGTATAGTCCCTCCTACTGAGGCTAGGCTGAGGAGGCAGGAGGATCAGTTGAGGCCAGGAGTCCAAGCCAAGCCTGGGTGATATACCAAGACACCCTGACTCTAAAAAAGTAAAAAATTAAACTCAATCAATCAATCTGGTAATTGAAAGATGAACTACAAATAATTATTTTAATAGAATGATTTTTTTTTTTTTTTTGCTTTGGGAATCTAATTGTATATGCTAGATCATAACTACCTGGGTGTTTTTTAAAATGTCGATAGGGTTCTTCTTGTTTATGAAAGCAATACAATCCACTGTGGGTAATTTGGAAGACAAAGAAAATTAGAAAATAAACTGTCCACGATTCATACTAATTCATAAATAGCCACTATATGCATTTCGATGTATTGTTTTCAAGACTTTTTTCCTATGTCCAAACATTTTGTTTTAAAAATAGGATTATGTCATATAAAGTTCATGATCCTTAACATCATTTCATGACCATAGCCTCTTTTTAGTGAATATTCTCGGGAACTATGATGTAATAGTTGCAGAGGATTCTTCATACAGATATACCAGAATTGTATTTAACTCATCCTCAAAGTTGCAAATTAGTAGGGAGAAATATGTATCTGTGTATGTTGATTAAATTCAAACCATTTTTTTCCTCAAAGTATACTGTTCAACTTCAGACTACATATTTTGCTAATCTAGTAAATCCCCAGTAACTGTATGATATGATTTAGTTAATGTGGTCTGATGATATCAAAGCTCTGCTTTTAACACAAAGCTAAAATTTTGCTCCCAAAATACATGCTACAGGGTCATAAAGTAACAGAATACTGTTGGTGACTCAGGTTTGAGTAGAATCTCCTGTGGTAATTGAATGATTGTCACACTCAGTTTTGGTCTTCATGGGTCTGTGTTCGATAGTGAAAGCCAAAGGTCAATGTGCTTCCTCCTTATAAATAGCCAATTACATGGGTGACCTAAAAATAGGGTTGGCCAAGTCAGGTTAATGAAAGCTGGCTTGAAATCCTGTCATGCAGTATAGCTATTTTAGTGCCTTAGTGTAGCTAGATTTGTCAACCTTCCCTGGACATTTGCCATATTTTAGATTTTGGTGTTCCAACTAATGAACGGCAGTTAAGGAATGTGTATTTCACTGGTGAAAAATTGATTATATTGTTACTGATTAGTTTGGAGTGGGGCAGAACTGGAATTCAATATCTCTGTGTATAGTAGCGAAACAGGTAAATCATAATTTAAAACTCACTGGGAAATTGTAGAAGAGGGGAAAGGAAGAGGAAATTGCAGTGTGAACATATGCTAAACTAAATAAAACTATCGCCCAGCCTGGGACTATAATTGTAATGGGGTACAATTAACTTTTTTGACTCAGGTTATTTAAAAGGTAATGGCTATAGTTGTTTAAAACAGGAAGTAAGGCAGAATAATAGAAGGACATAAAAGTTGGTGATGTCAGTTGGCCTTATTTTAAGAGGTTTATAAGCATATCTGGAAATTCCCAGTTACCAATCTAGAAATCATAGGAATTATGTAACAGGATAATTGCAGTGAATTTATCTAGTAGGATAATTCACTGCTTTCAATTTTAAAAAATTCAGAAGACTGAAAGCACAGATATTCAAATTAACAAATGATAGTCTCCTCTCAGCAGAGGCAATAAAAAGACTTTACAATCTTTCTCGCCCAAAGTGTATTTAGTTACAATTCCGTTTTGCAGTCCTTTTTTTAAGTACATTTTATTATAGTAGGAGTTTTCTCTATTCTTATCAAGCTTATTCCCTCTTGAAAATCTCAGAGCATATGAAAAGCATACTATTCGTGTTCTTTTCATACAATTATCATAATACTGAAAGTGTCTTGTTCAAAACTTTACCAGAAATTCTTAGACTCTTTCTTCTAGACTCTAGTCTCTCCTTAGAAGACTGCTCTGACTTCACTTTCACTCCCACATTCCAACCTCCCAGGCAGAATTAGGCATTCCTCTTCAGGGTTCCACTAGGACCCAGCGAAAAACATCTATTATACATTGTATCAAACTGTATTATCGCCGTTTACATATGGGTTGCTTTTGGGGACAAAGTGTTATTCACGTTTGTATATACACATGTTAGTGCTAGTGTATAGTACATAGTAGATGTTCACAGAAATTTGGTCAGAACCATATAAGGATAAGAATGTTTTTAGCAGCAGTGTCAGCAGGTCTGAAGCACATGGTATGGTTTCTGTTAACATGTGATTGATACCAGAAGGGTGGCAAGCAAAGCAGCATTTATTTCATATATTCTCGGAATACTCATGCCTCCATTTCCTTTTAATCTTTCCACTTCCAGCACAATTGCTGTTCATTTCTAGTAATAGAATAATGGTGCTAATTGATCCTCATTTCTTCAAAGGAGATGTAGTTGGCTTAGCAAAGAAAATGGACTCTGTAGGTCCTTAGAGTCTGCCCTGAGTGGCGGTACATGACTCTCAAGGGCAAACATGTCCAGCATGACAGGACTGAGACAGATTTTCAGAGTGAAGGCAAGGACCTTGGGAGAGGTCCCTGGAAATCAGAGTTTAAGAATTCAGTGTTCTTGTCATATTCATTAGAGTAGATCTAGACCTATAGGAAGTATAATCCTGGAAATTACTGATGGCCAAAGAGTATCCCCATTTCTCTTGAATCTTCAGTCATCCACTTGTATAAGTGGCATGGGGCCTGGGCTACCAGAAGTATTTCTATTGCTGCTGTAGCTGCTGCTGCAATCATAGTTCTTGGACCTACAAAAAAGTCTGTGTGCCCACTGCACTAGAAATAGAGGATTTTGTCTCCCTGAGTGACACACTCGCTATGTATTACCAAAGACATGCTTTCACTTTGTCTAGCAGCAATGAGCTACCTGACAGCAACAGCACCTGGGAGCTTTTAGAATTCACAGACACTACCTTGTGAATCAGAATCATCTCTCTAAACAGTTTGAAAGCCACAGCCTCAGAGGAGATTTGAGTATTTATTTAATGGACCCATAGATCCCAATTTTATGAAAGGAATGACGAGTCTGGGAGAGTTTTCAATTTTGACTGGCTCATTTACTAGGTTTGTTTTCATCTCTCCTTATACAAAATGGGATAGCCAGTTCTCCCAATGCCGTGTCAAAGTTGCTAAGAGATGCAATCAGATAATACAAAGGAAATCATTTGAGGAGTTAAATTGCATGGAAATGCTAGGTACATTCCTGTTATGAGGACTTCCCCTTGGCTCTGAAATAAATGCCACTTTCTGTGAGCACTTGGATAGGATGAGTCACTTATTCTTCCAGAGCTCTGTTTCCTGAGGTATAACTGGATGATCTTCCAAGCTTTTCTAGTTCTACCTTTACATGGCTTTGAAATTCTTTCATCTTATGTTTGTAAAAACTTCATTCTTCAACCCCTTATTGCATTTGCTGCCTTTCATCATTCTCATAGCTTTTGAATCTCAGCTCCTCCAAAAAGGCATGTAGATATAAACACTTTACAATTTCCTTCTACAATGACCATGGCAGACAGAGTCTGGGCTGTGTGGTTAGGTGCTATGAAAAGATAAAAGCCCCTTAAAAATAAAAGATTTATGTAACATCTAGGGATCCAAGAACCTTGCAAAGCCTCTTTTCCACTTATTTTTTATTTGCATATATTCATGGGGTACAAGTACAATTTTACTACATTGATATACTGCACTGTGGTGAAGTCAATGATGCATACGTCACTGAAGCAATGCATATTGTACTCACCCAGCAGCTTCCCATCACCGCTTCCCTCTTACCCCACCACCCCTCCAAGACTGCATTGTCTATCATTCCACACTCTGTTTCCATGTGTCATTATTTAGCTCCCACTTATAAGTGAGAACATGCAGTATTTGTCTTTCTGTATCCGAGCTGTTTCACTTAAGATAATGGCCTCTGGTTTCATCCATGTTGCTGCAAAAGACATAATTACATTCTTTTTATGGCTGAATAGTATTCCATTGTGTGTGTATGTGTGTGTATCACATTTGCTTTATCCAGTCATCCACTGATGGACACTTTAGGTTGATTCCATATCTTTGCTATTGTGAATTGTACTGTGATAAACATATGAGGGCATGTATCTTTTTTTATATATTGATTTATTTTCCTTCGGTTAAATACCCAGTAAGGGATTGCTGGATCAAATGGTAGTTCTGTTTTTAGTTCTTTGAAAAAATCTCCATACTGTTTTTCATAGAGGTTGCACTAATTTACATTCCCACCAACAATGTATATAAGTTCCTTTTTTCTCTGCATCCTTGCCAGTATCTGTTATTTTTTGTCTTTTTAATAATAGCCATTCTGATTGGTATAAGATGATACCTCATTGCGGTTTTAGTTTGTGTTTCTCTGATTAGTGATGTTGAACATTTTTTCATATGCTTGTCCATTCATTTGTCTTCATTTGAAAAATGCCTATTCCTGTCCTTAGCACACTTTTTAATGGGATTATTTGGGTTTGTTGTTGTTGTTGTTGTTGTTGAGTTGTTTGAGTTCCTTGTACATTCTGGATATTAGTCCCCTGTCAGATGTATAGTTTGCAAATATTTTCTCCTATTCTACAGGTTGTCTGTTCACTCTGTTGATTATTTCTTTTGCCGTGCAGAAGCTTTTTAGTTTAGTTAAAGTCCCATTTGTCTGTTTTTGTTTTTGTTGCCTATGGTTTTGAAGACTTAGTCATGAATTTGAAGAGCTATTTTTTTTTTTTTTGAAGAGCTATTTTTAATGATTTTCATAGTAGCACAAATTGTGTGCATGGTTGTTGGATAAACCTCTAAATAGGTGGAACTACCACAGGATATTTGCCATCCTGGATTAAGCCTTATATATACAGTAGCCACATTCTAGGGTTTCCCCTCTCAAAAACGATATGATTGAAGGAAAACTGTTATTAATACAGATGTTCCTGCTTACAATGGGGTTATGCACCAATAAATAAATAAAATGTTTCAATAATTTGAAATATTTTTAAATTTGTACATTGAAAATGCATCTAATATCCTAATAAACACATCAAAATAGTGGCCAAATGGCAAAAGTCAACTTGTAAGTCAGGGGCCATCTGTATTGTAAAGTCTGTTCTTAAATAAGCTCTTTATCAATACCACTGATTGGTCAGCAATTTCAATGTGTGTAGAGATTACCCACTAGTCTACAGAGCATGTGTAATACTCTTCTCAATTAAACTTCAATATTATTTAACATTTCTTTGGTATAACTAACACAATAAAGACAAAGAAAATGTTTTCCTTAAATTTCCAAAAAATTGCTCCATTCAAGTTCACATTGTGAACTTGAAAAGTCTAATTACCCTAATCTGATATAATAATTTAAAGATATTATAACAGACTTGCCTTAGTTGTGCCTTGTTATTAAGTATTATCTCAGGGCATAGTTTCTGTGTGTCTTATGGTACACAATGGGAGAATAATGACATAGGTAAAGTACAGTCTAGAATTCTCTGTGCAAAGGCTCTGCCAAAGAGATCAGCATGCCACTATCACTTTGGATGAATCCGTACTACATCAATAATTTATTCTTGAGTCACTGATACTACTTGTCAGTTCCTGTTATTCATTATAAGGAACAAAAAGTAAGATTATTCTAAACATTAATGTAAAAGTAAGATATTAATTGGCTTTTAGAAGAAATGTCCAAATACAACCAATGAAAATTAGTAAATAATCTGTAGTGCTTAGGTGATACTGTTAAAGATAAACCCACCGATTATCATCATCACTTTATTGATTTTACCCTCTAACTTCATTGTCTGATGCCAGATCCTATTTCTCAGGGTTTCTGTTTTCTACCAAACACCAGCACAGTCATCCAAATATCCTCAAATCAATCATGAAACAAAAATAGCACAAAATATGCTAGTTGCTTATTAAATATCTATTATGTGCCACGTACTGTGTTAAGCACAGGGAAATTAATAGAACATGGCCTCTGCCCTGGAAATCTTTGTAGGGTGTGAGGGAGATAGATGAGGTTAAAAAAAAAGATTCATCATAATGTGATGAATGCTGCAATAGAGGTATGTGCAAGGTACTATGGAAGTACAGGGAACGAAGTACCTATGTTGACGGAGAAGTCAGGAAAACATCATTAAAAAATTAATATTATGGTTTCAGGGGAAGTAGAAAGAGAACTTTCCAGGTAAAAGAATTGCAGATACAAAGCCATGGAGGTTTGAGAAAATGTGGCATACATTTTGGAAATCACAATTGGTTTCAAAAGTCTAGAAAGAGTAACAGAGTGGAGTAGGAGGTAGGACTGTGAGGCAACAGCATGATCTTGGAGGGTATTAAATATCCTGCTAGAGTTTGGACCTTTTCTAAAAGCTAGTGGAGGGCCACTGGAGGATTTTGAGTGAGAGAATTGGAAGATAAAATGTGCGTATTTTTTAAATGACACTGAACTTTTTCAGTGCAGGGTGGATTAGATGGGACAAGACTGGAAGTCATTGAATCAAGCAAGGTATTACAATAAAACTCAGTAAATATTGTGAAAGGAAGGCAGGCAGGCAGGCAGGCTCACTCTAACAGTAAAAATTAGAAGGAGGGGGATAATTTCTGAAATTTAGTAGGTAGACACAATAAAATGTAGATAATCAGATGGCAAAGAAGAAAAGGGAGGAGTCTAGTATGACTGCCAAGTTGCTGGCTTGAGCACCTAAGGGGCAAAGGTTTGAGTCACTGGTGTCATGACAACAGTAAGATGAACAGTTCTCATGGGAGAAGAAAGGAGAATATTGGCTCAGTTTTAGCCATATTAAGTATGAGGTACCTGGAGTTCATCCCACAGAAATATACATCTGGAGCTCGGGAGAGAAGTCTTTACTAGAAGCACATTTTAGAGTCATCGCTGAATGTTTAAAAGTTGAGAACAAAGAAGTTCTCTAAATAACTCTGATACTGTAAAGTGCAAGAGAATGGCAGAGAAAGAATAGGAAATATTCTTTAAAATACCAACACTTTGGGACAGGAAAGAAGAGGGAGACAAGCCATCTCAGGAGTCCCCAGAAAGGTAGGCAAAACAGCAGTTTCAAGAAGGAAATAAAGATAAGGAATGAGTTTCCTCATCTAATAACCAGGATTATCATGAGAGTTAGATAATGGTCATACAGTGTTTATCATGATGCCTGCACATAGTTAAGTACTGAATACATGTAGAAGGATGATTAGCTCTAGACAGGACATATCCAAGGCAGTAAGGATGGCTTGACTGTATGGAGGCATAAAGGATAGATAATTTTGCTCACTCTGTTCCCTTTATCAGTGGAAAGAACACTGGAGAGATGAGTTACTGATGTTCACCATGTCCGTTAGTAAGCAATTAACAAGTATAATTTCATCAAAATCAGTTCATATTTATAAATAACACCAATGAAGAAAAATGTCATGTAATTATAAATATTCCTTTGTAAAAAAAAATTTTTTTAAGCCATTCTACATGAATTAAAAGGATCATAATGATACTTGTAGCAGCAGAGACTTAAATGCAGTTATTTTGGGAAGCGATAGTGGATAGAGCTATTTGACAGAGTTCCATTTTCATCATTACTTATAAAAACAGTGAATTTACCTTGTACAATGAACACTAAAGGAAAAGGGCTTAAACAGAAGAAAAAGTAACTTAAATTAAAAAAATGAATTTCCAAAAAAGGACTATAAAGTCACTTAGTCTATAAAGATACTTGTCTGTTTGGCTGTCATCTGATGCACTAAATAACCTTTTCAATCTCCTTTTCAACTCCATGGAGGTATGCTAAAGTAACTCAAAATTGTCCTAGCTGACAGGTGCACACCAAAACATCAACAAAAACATTGTTCTTATATTGGTAAAACCATAATAAGAGTTACTATTTAAAGCTTATCAAAGGAAGCTAACATCAATGATATTTTTTTCTGACAACAGCAACCCAGGATGGACAGACTAGAAATAGGTAACATAGTAAAAGATCAGGAATGGACTCATACATGAAAGACTAAGGAAGGTACTCTACAGTAATGCTTTTCATTATTTATCTAACGAATTTGCATAGTTTCATAATTTACAGCAGTGCTCCTCCATAAAAATGAATTACTTGAAAATAAGGTGAAAAAAATACTTAAAAACACCAGCCTAATTTTTTAAGATAAGTTCAAGAGACATAAAGTCACTTTGTCAAATTGCTATAAACATTTTTAAATCCTTGCTCTCGATTTCTATACTTATTTCCTCTCGGACCAGTAACAGTTTAAAGATCAGCAGCACTTCACAGACTGCACTTTGAATAGCATTGGTCTAAGGGACAACTCCTCTTGAAATAGTCATGAGAATAAAAGGGGATGGCACATTTTCAGTAAAGTTGCATAATCACATTTTCTGATTCACTTTTACTAAACTCATAGAAAGATGACATATAAGCCCAAATGCCAGTGCATTTGTAATGGAATGATTCCATCCCGGGATTAGAATACGTCAGAAGCCAAATTAATAATTAAAAGCTTCTTGGTTGAGCAAAGAACCAGAGCATAAGAAAGTAAATAACCTTAAGGGATATTTCAAGGCCAAAGGAACAGCCTGACCAAGTGGTGGAGGCAGGAACTCATGCAGTTGGGCTGCTGGGATTTGAATCTCAGGTGCATCAGTTAATCCTTGAATGACCTTAAGCTTTCTGAATCACTGTGTCCTTGTTTTTATAATGGGGATAATATCAACCTGAAGAGATTTTAAAAAGGATTAATATAGTGCTTAATACAGTACCCAGAACACAGTAAGCACTCAAAAAATGTCAGTTGATGTTATTCATATCATCCTATAATAAGGTATATTTCTACAACAACCAGCATGCTCATCACAAATTCAGTGACTCTTCTCTAGACAGTATTTGATAAACACTGACAACCTTCAGTTCTTTAGACTTTGCTATTCTATGTACCCAGTTATCATCCTCCTTCTGTTCTCACAATCTTGCTCCAGACAGACACAATAAAATTGATTGTATTTTAGCTTACAATCACATTCCAGTGTGGCTCTCCCTAGATTACACCCAAGTCACCTTGGATTTTAAATATTTCCACATGTTTAGAGGCAATCTATTGGTTTATAGTCACAGACAGGATACACAAACACTTTCATTATGGTAGAGTTTCTGGTTTAATTTTCCAAAAATGACCTTTTTTCCCTTTATTTCAAGTTCCCAGGGAGCTTCTCACTGGTTGGGCATTACGTCCTCACATTTGATGGCAAATAAATCCACGCTAAAAGCAAATTGCAATCAGATTAATTCTCCAGAAACATGGAATCAGAACAAGAACGGTTGTAATGTTTTTGACAGGTGCAGTCAGGTTAGGATTACCTGGTGCCTCTGTCTCTGCAGAGATTACAACAAGGCTACAGACCTATCAGAGCAACCTCTTGGACAAATTCTAACTCCCAATTTCTAGATGTCATGAAAATACCTCTTCTACTTCTGAATAGTCATCATACAAGTTAATGTTTCAAATTTAGTCCATGTGTATAACATTCCTGACACTCATTTTCTAAAAATATTCCCTGGAATTCTGAAAATATTAAGAATATTTGATACTTTTAAATCCCCTTCGACATTCATTTGAAACGATTTTATCCCCAGTTATGAGAAGCATATTCAGAACAAAATAGAAATATAGGAAGTTATAAAGAAAAATTTGTTTTTCATCACATTACCCAATGATACCCACAAAGCACTTAAATGTCAGTTATTACACTGTTAATATTTTGGGTTTTTTCTATTTTTAACTTGTATTTTTATATAGCTATAGCTATACAAATTATGTAATTTGTATCTTGTTTATTTTTATTTAACATTATGAAGCATTTTCTTCATGTTAGTGTCATAAAGATACTTTCAATATCTGAAAAATATACCACCATGTGGATGTTTCTTTATGTAGATATCCCAAGTGATATCATCCACTATGAATTGATTTTTTAACTAATGTTTATCTCAGAGTCTGATTATTCTAACAAGTTCAACAAAAAAATGCAAATATGTGTTTAGCACATAGCTGGGAAAACGATAAAAGTACAATAAATTCTTGCTATTCATACTATCATAGTTATCTATCAAGAGTTTGGTTGTTCTCCAAAAATATAAATATACAATTTTTAGGAGTTCCCACTCCTATATTCCTAAAACCTTCAGAAACAGTGTTTTTCTCCAAGCACACTTTGAGTACCTTTATTTCTTTTAGGCTTCTGGTTTATTCCTTACAAATATACTGCTAATGAAAATGAAATTATGAACTTTTGTCAATGTGCCTACACAATTCACCATAGCATAAAATAGGCTAATAATAATTGCCTTGTATCTCTGTTTGGACTTTGGCAACAATTTTTGGAGGCCGTGGGGCAATTCATGACGCAAGTCTTCTCCATTTTATTTCCATATTTCTCATCTGTCTACTTTTCTCCACTTTCGCTGTCCTCATCATAGTCAATGCCAACATTGTCTCCCATTTAGCAAGGTAGGAAACCTCAAGTCTTTTACTCCATTACATCAATTGTACTAGAGGGTCCCCTCTGATCCGTTCTCCACAGAACAGGAAAAACTATTCTCTTAAGACACATCTCCTGTTATACACCTGTGATTCATTGTCCTTAAAGGAAATCCAAATTCTTATCACGGCCTACAAGGCCCTGCGTGATCTAGCCCCTGCCGGATCTCCACACTTCTCTCCTGCCTTTCCTCCCTTTTCTTCTCTTGTCCCTCAGGTCTTCCAGCTCCTCGAGCACCACCAAATTCCTCCCAGTGAAATATGTGTATTGTCATTTCCTTCACCAGGAATATTTCTACTCCTCCTTTTTCTGTGATTCATTCTCATCATTTAGATCTGTGTTTCCTGGGAGACAGCATTGCTGACTTTCCTGAATAAAGTCAGTCACCCCAGCTATTCTGTAGACTGCCTTCACACCACATAATACAGCTATATACTCTGCCTATTTACTTGTTATTTTCTACCTTTCCTTACCTGTGTATAAGTTCCATTGGGATAGAAACCATGTTTATGTTGTTCATCATAAGGTGCAGAGGCATTTAAGAAATATGTGTTGGAGAGGGAGGGAAAGTTGATAGCCAAAGCTATGGAAGTAAATGAAAACCCCAGGGAGAGTGGAAAGTAAGGCCAAGAGGCCCTAGAACAAAACCCCAGTAGACATCATTGTTAAAAGGATTGAGAGACTAAGAGAAGCCTTCAAAGAAAATGTAGAAAAACTGGGAATGGGATGCTCCATAAGAATTTTAGGTAAGAAAGTAACCTGATAATATCCAAGCAAATATTGGTTGAGTATCTACTATGTGCATTAATATGTCTAAGGATTCAAGAAATACTTGATATGACAACTGTCTTTAAATAGAAAAAATTTCAAAAGGCTGCTATACTCATTTCCTCTTATATTCAGCATCTTCCAGTGATGAAATGAGCTATAGAAACACACTGGGATAGCACTGTTTGTTGAACATGCCCAGTTAAAAAGCAATTGTGTTAGGGTAGGGGAAAAAACATGACTATTGTAGCTTTTGTTAAATAAATGTTATTATGCTTGCAGGAAATTGTTCAAGAACATTTCTCCTTATGTAAGGCTTGCCCCAGTAATGCTGCTTAGGTCAGTGTCTGTCTGGATTATCTGCAGCCTAAATGCCAACTCTGTAAATTAAACCTGTCAAGTGACAGCTTTGCCATAGCATGCATATCCAACCTTTAAAATTTATTTATACTCCATTCCCTTTCTCTAGCCAGATTAAATTCTCCTTTCCTAAGCTATTTTTGCCTCACTTCAGACTGTGGCATAATTCAACATGTTCTAAACAATCACATGGAGACTGGCCCTCCTGATTTCCAATTCCCAGATGATTTTTATTCAGGCTACAGAACAGCAAGGCAAATTTTACCAAGTTTACTAAAAATAAGAAGAGTTTTCTCAAATTAGATTCCTCCAGGTACCAGTATGTGAATCAGTCATAATAATGAAGTGCTATGAATTATTATTAATTCATCATAAGTCCCTTATTCAGTGTCCCAAGGAAATGGTCCCTGCCACTATGCAAATGGAAAATATTACTAATCTCTCCCTTACATCTTAATACGCACGCTGAACTCCCACAGAAGTAAATACTATATTAAGTGGAACAATTACTAATGTGAATACTCATTCTCATCACACTTGAAGCAATTTTCAGGCTCATATTTAAAGTGTTCAAAATTAGACATGAAAAGTAAAGGGACAGAGAATAGAATAAGAGAAACTAATGAAAGAACTGTTTCTTAACATACACAATTTTTTAAAAAGTAGCTCGAAAACTACCTTAATCAATTTTACGGAGAAAATATGACCTCTCATGGTTTGACTTGATGACTTAAAGAGATGTTTATTTCTGATCCAGCAGGAATCATTGACAGATATTTACATCTTTAGGACCCCCTCCTGGGTGGGTGACTGTTTCTATTTGTCTGACTATGTATTATACAAAGCACAGTAGCCACAGGCAGCTACGGGCCTTTGGACTTCATCCTTAGCCTAGACTCCTTGAATGACTTTTTGTGACAAGCTTAATTGCTCATAGGAAATTTCTGTGTCTAAAATTTCCACCCAAATTATGATGTAGCACTGTTGTCGTGTTTTTATTAGTCACCAAAACTCATTTAAAAGACTCTTGATAAAACGTTAAATCAGTGTCTTAAGGGAAGAAAATTAAATCACTTTTTAACACAGAGCATATTTTAGTTTCAAACAATATCTAAGCACTCTGCAAATTAAATATTTATAGAAATTTAAGTACATGCCTACCTGAGATATACTGTGAGTTCAGTTCTAGACCATCACAATAAAGTGAATATCACCATAAAGGGAGTCACACAAATTTTTTGTTTCCCAGTGTATACAAAAGTTATGTTTATGCTATACTGTAGTCTATTAAGTGTGTAATAGCATTATGTCTAACAAAACAATGTACATATCTGCTATCCTGCCAAACCCACAGCTACAGTCTCCCTAAAAGCAGAGGCAGGGGAATTTTCATAAGGGAGCACCCCAAACCATCTGGAGATGGGGCTAGTTGAGATTCTAAAGAAAGAAGCACTAAATGCAAGGTGATCAGTTTAAAGCATTTATTAGAGGAACTTAGAGTGCTGCAATATATTCAAATGATGGACAACAATAGAAAAGGGGTGTTTTACCTACATATGTCTGCAACCAGGGGGTCAGGATATGGAGTTTACACAAAGGTTTAAGGAACTTGGCTCAGGGTCGGGGCTAGTTTCTTTCTAGTAAACATAGATACCTTTATCAGTGCCTGGGAATGTACAAGGCCCCAGTTTGGGTTCAAGCCAGCTGGGAAAAACCTGCAGCTGGCTGGATCACTGAGTGGTCAAGGCACTCTGTGATTTTGGGTCAAGACTTAGAAAACAGATGAAACTGGGGGATCCTGTAATGCCTTAATTAAAAAATAGTCAAGGTGCAGTGGCTTACACCTGTAATCCCAGCACTTTGGGAGGGCAAGGATCTCTTGAGGTCAGGAGTTTGAGATCACCCTGAGCAATTTGGCCAGACCCATCTCTACAAAAAAAAAAAAAAAAAAAAAATACAAAAATTAGCCAGGTGCAGTAGCATGCACCTGTAGTCCCAGTTACTGAAGAGGCCAAGGCAGGAGGATCGCTTGAGCCCAGGAGTTTGAGGTTGTAGTGAGCTATAATGACACCACTGCACTTCAGCCTCAGCAACAGAATGGGACCCTATCTCTTAAACAAAAAACACTTTATTGCTAAAAAATGCTAATGATCATCTGAGCCTTCAGCAATTTGTAATCTTTGCTGACGGAGAGTCTTACCTCAATGTTGATGGCTGCTGACTGATCAGGTTGGTAATTGCTGAAAGCTGGGGTGATTTCTTCTAACAAGACAACAGTAAAGTCTGCCGTATTGATTGACTCTTCCTTTCACAGAAGTTTTCTCTGTAGCATGTGTTGCTGTTTGACAGTGGTTTTACCCATAGTCAAACTTCTTTCAAAATTGGAGTCCTTTCAAACACTGCCACTGCTTTATCAACTAAGTTTATGTGATTATCTAAATCCTTGCTTGTCATTTCAATGATGTTCACAGCATCTTCACCAAAGAGCAGATTCCATCTCAAGAAACCACTGTCTTTGCTAATCCATAAGAAGCAACTTCATATCCCTTCAAGTTTGATCATGAGATTGCAGCAATTCAATCACATCTTCAGCCTCCACTTCTAACTCTAATTCTCTTGCTATTTACCTATCTTGGTTTTCAACATGCCTTCCTCACTAAGCTTAATCATATCTAGCTTTGATTTAAAATGAGAGACATGAGACTATTCCTTTTACTGGAACACTTGGAGGCCATTTTAGAGCTATTAATTGGCCTACTTTCAATATTGTTGTGTCTCAGGGAACAGGGAGGCTTGAAGAGAGGGAAAGAGATGGGGGAATAGCCCGTCAGTGGAGCAGTGAGAGCACACAAAACATTTGTTAAGTTCACCATCTTATCTGGGCACTGTTTGAGGTGATCCAAAACAATTACAATAGTGACATCAAAGATTACTGATCACGGATCACCGTAACAGATATAATAATAATGAAAAAGTTTGAAATATTGGGAGAATAACCAAAATATGACAGACATGAAATGAGCTCATGCTGTTGGAAAAATGGTGCCAATAGACTTACTTGACACCAAGTTGCCACAGACCTTCATTTTGCAAACACAATGTCTTCAAAGTGCAGTAAAGAAAGATAGGCTGTATACCACATATTTTTTTGTTTACAATCACACAAGAAGATTAATTTTGGATATAAAATAAAATAGGCAGTTCTAAAACAAAAAGGAAAATAAACTTAAATAATGTTGATAGGAGCTATTGTTGTATATGTGGATTGTTAGAACTCTTCTTAAATATGGGAACAAAAGCTCACCCTCTGCACTAGTATCCAGACACCAGCTGGGTTACGGCTCATTGGAGTATTTGCCTTTAATGTATTTGCTATATTGTTAAACCTTGTAATCTAGTGTCTTTTTCTAGGTTCATATTTTCACATCTGATCTTTCTACCATTTCTGTATCAACTGTTTTTTTATCAGACTTCCTCATGGCCCCAACCAATCTGAGGAGGTTGAAAATGATGAAATCCTCCACTACTTTTGTATACCTGCTTTAAATGGAGTCCATGTTTACTAGAAGATCTGCCCTTGTAAGCATTTCTCTGTTCTTTATTATTAGGTTTTGCTGACTTGTTGCCCTCTGCAGTCTTTCATCTCCCATAAAAATCTTCCTCATAATGTTCTTATAGTCTTTTTTATCTTTCCACTGGTGTCGTTTGAATTTTGAATATGCCAATGAAAAGTCCTGCCTATCACAATGAGGTCAAGGGCACATGTTTTACTGAGAGAAGTAACCTCCAGCTAAGTATCTTGTTTAGCAGGACAGAAAAACATCCATCTTTGGGCTTCTGGAGCTTAGAGTAAGCATTGGCTTTCAGAGGTATTTTCTTCCTTTTTGATGTCTGCACCAATTTACAAGTCTGTCAGAGACGCTCTTTAAATAAATACAGGTGCTGCTGGAAGTGGTAGCCTACACCTGTAGACCCAGCTACTGGGGAGGCTGAGGCAGGAGGATCGCTTGAATCCAAGAGTTTGAGTCCAGCCTGGGCAATATAGTGAGACCCTCTCTCTAAAAAAAAAAAGATAAAAATAAAAATGAACAAGCACAGGTGCTAATGCTCTGAATGCAAGTCTGTAAAGGTTAGTGAGTCATCAAATCACAGGGGTGAGAAGCTAAGACCCCCAGAAACTGATTAGTTCACTTCAGAGTTTGAGCCCAGGTTTTAGAGCTGGATGAGCATAGCTCACTGGATTCTTCATGTCAGCACTGCTTGTGGTAATTACAGGATCTGTGGATCACAAGGCTTACAACTTGTATCGCAAGTTCTACAAGAAAATTGGCTAACACTGATTTGGCTCTGCTTGCCATTTGCTGAGTTTGTATCTTGTCCCACCAAATTCATTTTTTGAAACATCATTACATGAAAAAAGTTTCACTATTCCAATTAGTATTTCTGTGCTGACCAACTTTTGGGGTAAGAGTGGCTAATCGGATATGTGTTCTTTAACTACACTGTTACATATGTTGGTCAAGCTTTTTATTTATTGTGATATTAACTGCCTACACTATATCACCAATATTTTCTCCAGTGTGAAATGAATACTTGTCAAAAGTCTTTTGCCATACAAAAGTTTTTAATTTTTATATAATGAAATCTATCCTTTTCTTTGTGACTTGAGTTCTTTGGCCTGCTTAGCTTTATCTCTACCACCCCAGGAATTTTTGTAAATCTTCCTATATCTTCTTAGTAATATATTTCTCAAATTTGCTAGTTTTCTTTGATTTAAATGGATTCAAAAGTTTCCTAGGTGAGCAATCTTCTTTAAAATGAAAATGAGTTGACTTTTGTTCCTTTATAAGTCTGGCCCAATTCTCTTTCAAAAGCATTTACTTTACTTATGAGAGTACATGTTCATAAAAAAGTCGAATAACTATGCCAGCAGCCTCTAAATAGAAGTTCTAATAAATCCTAAGATGCTGTAGTACACTGAGGAAGGACAAAATTTGATCCCCAAAGCCCTCTCCAATCTAATGCTCAGTGAAAACAGCAAACAAAAGGCCTCAGTGTTAGTGGAAAACTTAATTCTTCAAAGCAGGTAAAGGTCCTGTTTACTCCTTCCAGAAAGCTGAGGAGAAAGGGTTTTCAGATTATAAATGACAGAGTTGCTCTTGTATAGCACAAAAAATTGTGATAAGGCTTTATTTCATAGGCGCCTAAATTATGAAGACAGTGGAACAACAGAACTAAAAATGAACAAAAAGGAAAGCTTTAGCTTTGACGCAAAGAACTACATCAGTGCTTTACAAAACCGAGGATTCTTAATTTTTTAAAACGCTTCCTTTTAGCAGTGCCTAACCTTTTATTATCTATGACAACACATTAAGTGAGCAGCAGTACAAAGGATGCATGTGATTTCGAAATGCCACAAATGAGCCAACTGCAGTTGCCGGCGTATGTAGTATGGAGGCGTGGCCAAAAAAAGACTATAGAAAGCATTTGTCCGCATCAAAAGATACTCTCCCCATCTTCCACAGGGCAAGTTTTCTTAAGATAAGTTTCTCCCCTCTTGAAAGTGCCCCCAGCGACAAGAATTCATCTTGTCCAAGCCTAAGGCCGTGGCATTCAAGGTGTTGAATCACCGAGTACAGCGGTCGTGCGACAGCAATATTATTTGATGACGGAGATGCTAGGGGCGCAGGTGCCAAGGTAAACCTCTGGCAAAGATAACTGTGGTTATTCCTCAAGGCATAAGGAAGCGGGGTCGGTTCCAGTTCTAAAGGGACTGCGTTTTAAGTTTGAGGCAAACTTCAAGCCTGCCCATGTGACGTGTGCGCTCTCGTGGGTGGTTTTAATTATGAGAAATAGGGTTTGCGGCGTGATTCCTTCCAGTCCGTAGATAGAAATCATTCTCCCGCTCCCATCTCTTCCCGCTCTCCAGCTCGCAGCAACCCTAAGTCTCCCCTCGGCCCCTTCCCCCCCGCCCCGGGATGCTCCGACTCCTGCGTTCAGCCATTCATCAACCGGTTCACACCGGCGGCGGCCGCCGCGGGTGACGTGCTCGGTGGGAGGGCCTCCGCCCCCGCTCGTCGGCTCTGAGCGCAGGGTTCCGGGCGGCGATTGGTGGCCAAGGGTTCGCACGTCGCGCGGGCTATAAAGAGAAGGGCTTGTGACGCAAGGGCGCCGCGGCGCGCGTATTGGCTCCTTCGGCTGCGGGCCGGCTCGGCTACGCGCTCTCCTCCGAGCCGCTCACTGCATGGTAGAGACTGGTGCCCCCGCCGCCGCCTGCATCGCCGCCGCCGCCCCGCGACGACCGCCGCCGCCCCCTGCCCTGCAGCCGCCGCCACCGCCGCCGCCTGTGTTGCCGCCGCCTCGGGACCGGCTGTATGATTAGGCCACAATCTTCAATGAGTAAACATATTCCTGTGAGTAGCCGTCGCACCGCCGCCTTTCGGGCTGGGAATCCGCGGCCGGCCCCCCCGTCCCCGCCGTCGCCTTTGTTCGGAGCCTGGCGTCCGCTTCCCGTTACCCCAGGCTGCGGTTCCGGTGGGTCCCGGGTGGGATCGGGCGAGTTACGGCCCAGTGGCCGACTAGTGGCGGCCGGCTGCGGGGGGAGGACGCCGGGGCCCGAGGGGCTGCGGGGTGGCAGTTGGCCCCCGGAGGCACCGGCTTCCATGCCCCTCCAGAGCCCGGAACGGCCAGGGCCGTGCGGTGCGGCCCGGCCTCTGCAGAGGGCGGTTTCGGCCGCCGCAGCGGGCCGGGCGGGGCGGCACAAAAGCCGCTTTGTGACCGCCGCCTCCGCCCTTGGCCCTACGGTCTGGCGCGCCCCGTCCGGGCTTGGCGGGCTCCGCAGCGTCCCGGGGCCCCTTTGTTCGGCGGAAGGAGAGTGGCCGCACTGGGAGCAGGAGACGTGGCCCGGGGTGGGGCGAGGGCTGCGCGTGTCACTGCGGAGCCGGATACGGGGAGGGCGCGGTGGCGGCGGGATTGCCACCAGATCCGGGCAGGCGTGGGATAGGCGGGGCGGCCCGGCGGGGCTGGTAATGGTCTCGCCCCGAAGCTCTCGGAGCTCGGGGGCCGGCGCGGGACAGCAGCCTGGTGCAGCCACCCCTGTGCTCCGTGGCCGGGACCAGAGCCTTAGACAAAATGGCCTCGGCGCCCGCGCCTTCAGTCAGGCGCGGCGCGAACCCGTGATTGCGGCGCGGAGAGAGGGGGCGCAGCGGGCGGGCCGGGGCGCGCTCCGCTGCGTACTCTGGAGCGGCGGCCATCGAGGGCATTCCGCGAGCTGCTGCCCTGCCGGGGCCAAAGCGGGGTTCTGCTAGGTGAGAACAGCAGCTCCCTGCCCCGCCCTCCTCCGGCAGTCAGTCTCCACCTGGTAATTCGAGCTGTTCCGGATTTAGCGCCCCGCCTCAGGCTGTGGTTAATGGGAACAAGTTCAGTCTTGTCCGTTCCCTGGGCAAGTCGTCGAGAAATGGCCTGGGTCAAGCGCCTTGGAAACTGCCAGGGCTACTGTTACACCGAAACGAAGGAGTTCCCGGCTGGGCATCAGCGTGCATTTTCCTTGCCAATTTTGTAAGGGCCTTGGATGGCGCCTTTTAATCGGGGATTGTTTTAGAACTGTTCCTGAAATCCGTGGTGTAACGTGTTGTTGCTTCCTTGGTTCGTGGCAGCAGTAGCCAAACCAGAGCCAGAATTGTGAGGTTTATCTTATGTCCGTGGAACACTCCACCATTCCAAGAGTATTAAGTTGTTATTTACACCGTAGCTGGAACCTGCCTGGGGTTCAGATTTTGAGGCAGTGCTTCCTGTTACTCTTCATATGAATTTTGTTTGGTGGCGGTTGGTTAATCAGTTGAAAACTAAAAAGAAAGGTAGATGATTCCCAGTAGTACGTAGCATTTTACACATGCTTTATTAGGTGCATTACCTATGACCTAGGGAGATGCCGAACAAACCAGCAAATTATTTGAAATATCCATTATACAAATTGATTGGTTCGATTCTGCAGTCTGACAAACTTGACTTGAGCTTCTGCACAGAAATTGTTCTTTTCTCCTCTGCCCCATCATGCATGTGGTTATAAGGCAACTGATAATGTGGAAGGAAAAGTCCCTTTATTTCTGAACTGCCTATCATGAATGGTTTCTCCTGTGGGGAGGATACTGGGAATGGGGGAGTGTCTTGGCCAGAAGAGAAAGATGTCAGTGGTCATCACTACTTAACTAGAAGCGTCCCCCCAGCCACTGGGTGGCTCCACTCAGTAAAAAAAAAAAAAAAGTTCAGGAAATGAATTCTTTCTGTATTGCGTTCTCTGCTTGCTGATGAAATGTGCTCACGTGAGGGGATATGGCCACACTCGGCTATAGCCAACAGGAATTTTAGCTATTAAATATGGAAATAGTGGTGTGGAATACTGTCTCATAAATCAGCTTTCAACTGAAAAAAAAGTAGTACCTAGAAATGAGAATACTGTGATAAGTCATTTGTAAAGCTTTTTAAATTCATTGAACGTCATCAGAAAAGTGTTGGAATACACTCTTTGTTCTATTTAAGGAGATAGTATTTAGGATTTGAGGTGAAAACATAATGAAATAATTTTTTCCATATTACTGTAGTCTCTATTCACTGTAATAATGGTATCTCTAAGGGTGATTTAGACAATCATTTTTTAACCCAGCTAGCAAGTAGGTGAAGTAACCTATGAGGGCTCATTTTAACAAACTTAAAATAATGAAAGTTGTCTTCCTTATGGGACCTTTTAATAAATGATTCCTAGTGCTAGTCCCTTTGTTTTGCCAAAAAAATAGACTGGGTTTTTGACTTGATGTTTTTTGTCACCTGATAGATAACCATGTGTTATTCTTCAAAGATAACCATATGAGTTATTCAAAATTTAGCTAAGTTGTTCTAGAAACTGTAGTGTGAGACTCTGTTTAAAGGTGTAAAATGAAAATGGGAGCAGATAGTTTGAATTTAATTTTAAGTTTTTCAAATGCTAAAGCATAGAAACTAATGGAACTTTTTTAATGTTACAAGATTTTGTTTGATAATTTACCCATGAGAATTCATATAAAGTGTTTGAGGCAGTGGCTGTCACTTAGTGTTCTTGTTAACCTGTTGATAATATTTTCCGTTGTCCCCTCTTTCTTCCCAAATACACAAGAAGTACCTTATAAACTATTTGGAACAAGAATAATTATTAACATTAGTGCCTTAGTGTATACATTTTGAAATTTTCCTGTGAATAATCATGTAATGTTTGATACTGGCATAAGACTGGTTTAGTTCTTAAAGGGGAACTTGGGGGAAATATAAATACATTTTTATATGTTGGTGGCCGTAGTTACCTTGCTTTCAAAACCTGCGAAAGGAGTCTGAAATAGTTTACGTCACCCACCACCTCCCCCTTGACATCCCTCTGTCCTCTTTTCTTCTGTGAATAGATTTCAGTTTTAGATTAGATAAGTGAAGTTTTGGTTTTAAAATATAAAAGAATATTAAAAATTAGAAATATTTTCTTTTATAGTTATAAATGGGAATCTTTCCTTTTTAAATTTATAAATATATATTCTTATGATAACTTAATGAGTTGATTACTCTCAAGAGACTCATTTTCCTCATCTGCTAAATGGGAATGACAAATTAATAGATTGTTAAGGATAAAATGAGACTACTTTTTTTAACTTCAGTGTATCTTTAAATTTAAAAAGGAAGGTGCGATAAAAAGTACAAAAGGAAAATGTTGATGGTAACTTCAAAATTTAGCTTTTAAAACCAAAACTTAGAGGGCAATCATTGAGGAATAATTACATGAAGAAGTATTAGTTATTAGCTGGGCATGTTGGTTCACACCTGTAATCCTAGCACCCTGGGAGGCCAAGGCCGGAGGATTGCTTGAGGTCAGGAGTTCAAGACCAGCCTGAGCAAGAGTGGGACCCCCATCTCTACCGAAAATAGAAAAAATTAGCTAGGCATGGTGGCAAGCACCTGTAGTCCCAGCTACTTGGGAGGCTGAGGCAGGAGGATCTATTGAGCTTGGGAGTTTGAGGTTGCAGTGAACTGTGATGACTCTACTGCACCCCAGCCTGGGCAACAGAGTGAGATTCTGTCACCAAAAAGAAAAAGGAGTATTAGTTATCTTTGTAAAAATGCCATTATAGCCAATATCTTCCTCTCCCATCAAACTGGCTTAATAAACAATATTAAGTATGAAAGCAAAAACTGAAAAGGAACTTAAGTACTAACTGTGCAAGGACTCATGACTTCAAAGTATTCATGAATTTTGTGTTAGTGTGTAAAATGTTTTGTTGGAAAAATCAACAGCTGGTACATATAATTCGTAACAATAGAGCAAACAACTATTAAAAAAGGAGTAATTAATAGAAGAAAATACATGTACGTAGGAATTTCACCAAATGTAACAATGGTTTTCTTTGAGGAATCTTTGTAATAATAGATCAGTAATTTTCAGTTTAATCTACTTGCGACTGCTTGTTTTATGCTTATTGATTTAATCTGTACTCAGCCCTTGAATTTTGTGATGCAAGTAAAAGTTGAAAAAGTGCCTTGGGCTCTAATTTGAAAAAATAGTTGTGCATTTAAATAGTGTAAAAGCATAGCATGTTCCTTTTGAATTGGAAAATAACTTTTTTTCCCTCTCTCTCTTTTTCTTTTAAACAGCAGTTCTGTGGTGTTCTTGGTCACACATTTATGGAGTTTCTGAAGGGCAGTGGAGATTACTGCCAGGCACAGCACGACCTCTATGCAGACAAGTGAACTGTAGAAATTCATACTACTCCACCAAGAAGCCCCCGTAAGAGTGGTTAACCTGGACACAGAAGTGTTGAATTGAAATCCGCAGAGCATTTTACAAGTTCTGACCTGGATGGGGTAAACCTCAGTGCACTTCCTTTTTGTTGCCTCAGTATTACTGGATTGAAGAATTGCTGCTTCTTGTTAGGAGGTTCATTTCATTTACCATTACTTTCAACTTCATACTCAAAGCACTGAGAATTTCAAGTGGAGTATATTGAAGTAGACTTCAGTTTCTTTGCATCATTTCTGTATTCAATTTTTTAGATTCTTTCATAACCCTATTGAGTGTTTTTTAACTAAATTAACATGGCTCGAATGAACCGCCCAGCTCCTGTAGAAGTCACATACAAGAACATGAGATTTCTCATTACACACAATCCAACCAATGCGACCTTAAACAAATTTATAGAGGTAAGATTTGATAATTTTTAATATATTAAATTGATTGCAGTTAAATAATGGCATGTATATCTTACGAAATAAATACTGTTTTGGAAAATATGAGATGATATACCTATAGTTCCAGTTCCCAGAAATAAAATATATATGTCTTCTTTAGAGATAAATTTTCTTATACATTTTGAGAACGACATGTACTTGTTTGGCTTTGTGAGTTCATAGTTCTTCATGCATCTGAGTTTAATTTAAATCCATATGTGGACAGTATAAATAGAGTATAGCTTTCACTTACCTTGTAAGAAATTTACAGGGGGAAGGCTGCTGTTGATGGATTTTCATATATATGCTTAGCCTAATGACTACTACCATAAAGTTAGTGTAAGCCTTGGACCTCATTTGACGCTTAGAATCAATTTTCAGCTACTGATTGTGGCTACATAGCCAAAACTGTCTCACTGTTGACCTCACTTCTTTTTACTAGGAGGAAGAAATGTAACGAATGCTGAATATATTTGAACACATACACATTTTATTCATAAATATCTACAAGTGTTCAGAAACAGCAAATAGGTCTCTCAGATCATAGGGAAATAACTTCAGTAGTACTTTTGTTTGATTACCATGTAAACATTTTTTTAAATCTCAGGAGAGTTAAAATTAATAATGCATTTTAAAGCCTATAGTTTTAAATTTTGGGGGTTTTTGCTGCATTTTTAGCATTTGAGTCTGAATATACTTTTAAGACTTTATACTATGTACTTCAAACGAATAAAAGTTTGACAAGTTAGTATAATTGTGTTAAACCAGATTACTTACTGGATTATAAATTATTCCTGTGGTTATATATACCTTTGCCCTTGTTGCTTTTACCCCTCTTAGGGTTTCATCCCATTCTATCCAGAGTTAACATGACTATAAACAACTTCTGTATGTGAAGGGCCACAGGATTTAAAGAAAAAAAAAAACTTTTCTAATTTATTAAAAATATATAGAGCCAGGCACAATGGCTTCATGCCTGTAATCCCAGCACTTTGGGAGACTGAGGTAGAAGAACCGCCTGAGGCCAGGAGTTTGAGACCAGCCTGGGCAACATATCAAGATCTCTTCTCTACAAAAAATAAAATTAGCCAGGCATGGTGGCACATGCCTTTAGTCCCAGCTACTCAGGAGGTTGAGGCAGGAAGATTGCTAGAGCCCAGGAATTCGATATTATAGTGAGCTGTGATCACACCACTGCACTGTAGCCTAGGTGACAGAGTGAGACCTTGTCTCCAAAACCTAATGAAATATATACGGTGTTTAATATTCCCTTTTCCTTTTACACTGTTCTAGTATTCATTTAAAACAAGATTTGCTCCCATGTTTACACATACATAGGTTCTACCATTTTTTTCATGATTTTTCTGTTAACCGGCACACCTGCTGATCACAGATGATCAAAATAGCTAATATTGAGCAATAGTGATGTGGTTGTGAAGACTTAATTTTAAGTTTTTTTTTGATTTGTTTTATCTAGGAACTTAAGAAATACGGAGTTACCACAATAGTAAGAGTATGTGAAGCAACTTACGACACTACTCTTGTGGAGAAAGAAGGTATCCATGTTCTTGTAAGTATTTAACAGTTCCTGTGTGTTTATGATACTGTCCTATAGAAGTTTATTCAAATAAACCACAGACCTCAAAACTTAGTTTTTTAAGCTAAGACATTATACAGTATCTTAATTTCCAAATAAAGGTGAAAGATAAGCAAAGGTTTGAAGTAAAGAAATATCTTTGTAAAAATTGAGCATTTAGTCACATTTCATTGACAGTGGGGTCTAATAAGATTCGATTAAACATATTAAGATAAAAATGCTTTTGAAAACATTTGGATGTTAGGAATTTAGAATTATTCATATGGTATTTATATTAAAAATCTATAATATTTCATTCTTTTGATTTAGGACTGGCCTTTTGATGATGGTGCACCACCGTCTAACCAGATTGTTGATGACTGGTTAAGTCTTGTAAAAATCAAGTTTCGTGAAGAACCTGGTTGTTGTATTGCTGTTCATTGTGTTGCAGGCCTTGGGAGGTAAGACAATTTTATTAATTTGGTTCTTCATAAAAATCTGGGTTGATATGAAAATACTGACACTTTATAAATTCTAATTTTTAACATAAAGTCAATATTACGGGGGTTACTTAAATAGTATGTATGGTATGTATGGTTACTTAAATAGTATGTATGGAAGTATGGTAGATAATACTTCTAGATTGGGGAATGTTTGGGATAATGAATTTACCAGAGTTTAGTTTTGAAAAAATGATTTATCAAAATTCTTGCCTTCCAGAGCTCCAGTGCTTGTTGCTCTTGCATTAATCGAAGGTGGAATGAAATACGAAGATGCAGTACAATTCATAAGACAGTAAGTGGATTCTCTTTTCATTTGCACTCTTGTTTCCTTGTTAAATAGCAGTGAGTTTAAGTATATTACTAATAGCCCATCTGACCATTATGATTATTTTTTAAGATAGTATTAAAACCAGGAAATACCTTTTTTTTACATTTCACCCAGGTGCTTATATTACTAAGATTCTAATTCAACAATATCCTTTGAATTATTATTTTGCTTTAAATTCTTGATTGAATATGTTGCTTGTTGATTTGCGTTTTTATTAAGGTATAAGTAAAATACAGTAAAAATGCACAGGTCTTGAAGGGAGATCAGTTAATAACACCCAAATAAAACAACTACCTAATACAATGTATATAATATTTTGAGTGCTCCAGGACATACCTGTGTGGCTTCTGTAGTCATCATCTCTGCCACCAAAGGCAACCTCTTTCTGACTTCTATCACCATAAATTAGTTTCATCTTTTCTTGAACTTCATATAAATAGATATGTGAATTTTGAGTCATAACCACCACTCAAAAGAAGATTTAGAAAATTAACTTTTTACTGTTCTTTTTCCATTTGTACATGTATGCCTATCCATACTCCTTTCTGCATTAGGTCATAGCCTAATAATTAAAAGATTGAATTGCCACAAGAGAGGTGATAATTGTCCATAACACACTAAACATTACTGTGGAGGGATTCTGCTTTAATTGCTTCATCTTTTCTTCCCCCCAGAAAGCGGCGTGGAGCTTTTAACAGCAAGCAACTTTTGTATTTGGAGAAGTATCGTCCTAAGATGCGGCTGCGCTTCAAAGACTCCAATGGTCATAGAAACA
This sequence comes from Indri indri, assembly GCA_004363605.1. Taxonomy (NCBI): domain Eukaryota; kingdom Metazoa; phylum Chordata; class Mammalia; order Primates; family Indriidae; genus Indri; species Indri indri. The sequence continues at coordinate 32,981 of RJWJ010004398.1, forward strand.
ACTGTTGCATTCAATGAAACTAGGGTGCCTGATGTTATTGCCTTGGAAGTAAAATTTGACACAGGACCTAATATGTCATATGTATTAGCGAACATGTTGGCTTGGTGAATAAGTCTAATGAAGCTTCCATAAGAGTATTGTAAAGCAGTTTTCCCAGGCCACAAGTTTAACAGAATTGCAACCTATGTGTCTGGGTTACAGTTAGCTTTTTTGGACACTTAGCAAAAGATTCTTGCTGTTCAGCATTTAAAATGTGCTTGTCATTTGTACCAATTGACCTTTCCTGAAATCATGCGGTATTGAGTTATGTCTTGTTTAAATCTATTCCCATGCCAGAATCTTATCAATATATAAGAAATTTAGAAAGATTAGGTGCCAAAATACCCAGCACAATACTTGTATATTTTTAGTATCGTACAGAACTAAAATCCCAGGAACTATGAACACTCTAGACCTTATATGGTTTATCCATTTCAGACATTGAAAGTAGGGCCTACATGGTTATTTGCCTGCTCACTTTATGTTTACATCTCCCACATTTATACCAGTATACATCAGGTTTGCTTAACCATTGATTTTTTTTTTATTATTTTTACCAAGTCTTACAGTGATTATTTAATGTCTTTCTGTAAATCTCATTTTGTGCTGTTATGAAAAATCTCCATTTTGAAAATCTACATTGTACAGAAGCACATGTCTTTAATGTCTTCAGACAAAAAAGCCTTACAGTTAATTTAATGTTTGCACTCTGAGGTGCAACTTAACAGGGAGGGCCTGAGAAAAGAATGGGAGGGGGCTATTAAATATTTTTAGCAAAATGTTGCCTTTGTCTTGTGCAGAACATGTAGAAATATGCTCTTTAATTTAGTAAATATTTTTTAAAAGGTAGAGATGCTTTGTTAATTGTAGCTAAAACAATTCTTAATCATAAAATTTCTGAAATTCTTGTAATTTTTTTTCCATACTTACCAGAAGTTGTTTACCAACTTATTTTTGTTTGAAGTGAGATTTTTTTTTTCTTCCCAACCTCTCTTGCAAAAAAAAGAAGTGAGTTTCTGCTAATGAATTGAGCAGACATCTAATATTTTATATGCCTTTTGAGCTGTGTAACTTAATATTTGGATACTTGATAATTTGTTTTATTATGTAATTGATAAAATGGTGATGTGTATTAATGTTAGTTCAACCATATATTTATACTGTCTGGGAATGTGTGGTTATAGTTCTGTGGGAGAAATAATTTGTCAGTGTTCACCAGCTTGTAAAAACTTAGTGCGAGAGCTTAAACATCTAAATAAATAATGAAATGCATTTATCATCATTGAGATTGTTTTGCTTAAAGTTAACTTATTTTGTAGGAAACAAAATGAATTGCACTTCACTTAATGCCATTTCATGTATAGTGTGCCCTCATCTTTTTACAAATGAAGGATTAAAAGAAGTCAGCATTTGAGTAAGCTCATAGACAAAATTTGTTAGGGTCATGAGAACTATTTAATGCTAAAAGTGCTCTCCATTATAAACTTTCCTTATTTTAAAGGTCTAGGTAATTTAGAACTAATTTGTTGTATACTGAGGAGTAACAGTATACAGTAGAGGAAGGCCTTGATTTTTTTTAAAGCTCTATTCTACTAGTTCTTTTTTGCTTTTAAGGGACAAGATTTTGCTCTTTCACCCAGTCCGGAGTGCACTGGTGTGATCATAGTTCACTGGCCTCCAACTCTTGGGCTCAAGTGATCTTTCTGCTTCAGCCTCCTGGATAGCCAGGACTACAGCTGCAAGCCACCATGCCTGGCTTCTAGTTAGTAATGGTTCTGTGCAACCTCTGAACTTCAGTTTTCTCATTTGCAAAGTAATAATTACATACCTTTATGAATTTTGAAATTAATTTGAACATTACTTGGCACATGAAGACTTAATGATAGATTTCTTTCAGTAATCTGAAATAGTAACTTTGTGTAGCGCATGTTATTCTAAAAGGGACAGATATCCTTGTCTAATTTTTTTCATAGTAGTTATAAATGTAGAACAATTAAAATGTGAGTATAAAGTGATACTCCACCTGGTGTTTAAAAGAACTTGCTTCCATCTCAGTGCTAATTTAGCACTTAATATATTCCATTCTTGAAATTTAGCTAGGACAAAAGGAAGAATAGGCCTCTGGAGGCCCCTAATTCTTTAAATCTCAAGATTATCTGTTGGGGTTAGTTATTTAACTGGAGCTGTTTTTGTTTTTTAAAAATCAGCCTACTTACTCAATGAGACAATTTTGTGTAATTGAATACTAAATAATAAACTATTTCCACCAGACCATAAAACATTTATTGAGAGAGGAGATGCTATCATGATTAATGAAAAGTATCTTTTGAGTTTGAAACGTTAAATTACTTTGCAGTGTTGGATTGTATATATGGTGCTAAAAATCAATTTACTTTATAAACCTTACCTGTACAGTATACAACATGATGAAATTTGCTTTTCATCCAAATATTTTGTGTCTTGTAAATATAGCTTAATCATGGGAATACCTGTAATACATCCTAAAAGATTCTTTATATCAAAAGACAATTTAAAGAATTATGAGTTGAGGTCTTGAATGCAAGAAGTTATCAGACGGTATTCTAAAATTTGGTACCTGGGTTTGCATACCCTCAATGGGATGATGTAAATAGTGACTAGTTAGTCGCCTAGGCTTGTCTATAGGAATCATAATGTTGCTGACATTAAGTAATGCAATTAGTGAATCATAACAAAATGCAATCTTTTAGTTGAAGGAAAACCCTAGCAATAGGTACCATTGGTCATTTCACAGTGCACTGCAGCCTTCGTTTATTGTTTTTGCTAGGGCGGTTCTCTTCTAGTCCCACACCTTACTAACACAACTCCATACCCAGAAGCAGCCAGCCCAGGCTTGTGATCAAAACTGGTCACATCCCCCTTCTAGAACACTTCAAAATGATATTATAGTTCTCCAACTTGGCTGCAGAATCTCAATCTCTGGGATCTATTTTTTGAATGTCATTGTATTCATCTAACAAATATCTACTATTTGCTAGGCATTTAAGAGTATGGCGGAGAACATGAAAATGTCACTAGATTTTGGTCACCAATGAGTACCCCATCCCTTGCCATAACTAAGAGAATGGTTTTATGCTTTCTATTGGAGTTTCAGAAAATGAAATTTGATGAGAATACTTCAAAGGGAAATAGAAGTGACAATGATTTTTTTCTTTTCAGAGTAAGTTTTAAAAAAATACATGAAGTAGTGTCTGCTGTACATGTTTATACTCTACATTCTTGATTCCTTGAATTAATATTTTGTGTGTGTGTGTGTGTATATATGTCTTCTTACACCTGAATTGAAAAATTAAAGACTGGTTTAAAAGTGTCTGACATTTAATGTTTCTCCATTACATTTGGGGTAACCAACCTAAGCAGAATCTTGGACGGAAAGTAATGGAAAATTTATTTGCCTTCAATGAATTAAACCAATTATGTTCATTAAGGTATGAATGGAAAGATTGACACTAATTTAATATGTATTATCAGACTAACCAGTTGATTAATACAGCTATTATGATGGCTACCATTTATTAATGATTTTATTGTCAGGTAATTTTAAGAATTTGATTCTCTTCTAGTAATCCTGTATTAGTTGTCCCGATTTTATTCATAATATATTTGAGCCTCCAGTTAAGTGACTACCTGACAAATGGTAGAACTCAGGGATTCAAACCTGTGTTTGAGCCTGTCCACTATACCACACAGCTTTTGAATATGTATGTCTTTTTTATGTAACCAATTATTAAAGTTTTTATGAGTTCTTGAACTCCTTCCTATCGACATATTCTCATATTCCTTAAAGTTAAATTGTTCTTCATAAAAACTGTGTATAAACCTTTAACTGCAATTTTCATTTAAATCGAACCCTTTTCTATTTTTGCAGAAAAATCTTTTTTTGAAATAAGCCAAAAAAATAAGCTAATTTATACTGCAAGAACAAAAAGCCCCGAAATCTCAGAAACTGTTTTAAGACTTAAGTTTAACTTAAGATTTTTAAGATTTATTTCTCACTTAAACTTTATATCCATCATAGGGACCCAGGCTGATGGAGCATCTATCCTCTGGAACAGTACTAGTTGTGACAAGGCAAAAAGGAATTTGGATTGTCTCACATGATTAAATGCTTGACTAAGAAATCATATGTGTCACTTGTAGTCAAGGGACAGAACTGGTTACACAGCCATGCAATAAAGGAAATGCAATTCTATTATATCGTGTGCTAAAAAGCCAGAAATGCATAGCATTAATCACTACCACATCAGTGTTTAAACAAGTACTTCAAGAGCAACACTCCAAATAACTGAAATATCAAGTATAAGGGCACAAAGTTTCCAAGCAGCCAAAATAGATGGCATGAAATTCAGGCACTAAAGTTTATGCTTACTAGAGAATCATAAACACTTATTTCAACTTATTTAATCTTTTTTTTTTTTTGGATATAATTTTGTATAGCTTTGCTAATTTGGTTTCCTGCCAGACTACAGGTGGTAAATAAGATAATGAATATGGGGAAAAGCACGTGGGTAGCAGTAAGATATTGGCTGGATGTTGAGATAAATTATAAAAACTAAACAGAATACAAACAGTACAGTCATTTGGAACAAGTCAATGCTATGACTAACAGCCTTAGGTTCATATACCTGAATAGACCTTAAGAACATCAGTGTTTCCACAGAGCTTAGAAAAATTAAATACTTAAAATGATTGCCCATCAAGAATATAAACCATTAAGTTTGGTTTTGTGTCTTTTAAGGCAAGGAATTTTATAATCCAATGTAGTCAAGGGATGTTGTTAGGTACATTAGGTATAATTGTTTAGCAAATACTGGGGTAAACTTAGACATTATTGCAATATTTCTTAGAGCCTTAAATGTGCTGGTATGAATTTTGAATCTTCCAAGAGGACAGTACAGTATGTAACCATTGTATAAGTCAGCATCCCAGAAGAAAACGGTACCCTCAGTGGATAATGGAGAAACATTTAATAAAGAGAAACTAACGTGGTTGTGGTACTGTTACCACCTCCCAGTCTAAAGGGGCAAGATGGGGAGTAGTTACCAGAACTGCAGAGAAAAACTAAATGGAGAGGACTTCCTTGAGGAAGCTGTGACCTTAGTTCTAGGATACAGCCAACTACTGGCAATCCAGCAGGAAGGAGATAACAGACCAGGAAATAAATAGCGTCATTCCTCCATCCCCTTTGATGTCCTGCTGGTCTCCTCTGCCCTCCACTCCTTTAGCCAAACCTGAGAGGAAGACAGAGGGCAAAGGAATACAGTCTATACAGATCAGCCTTTTGGTCAGAGAGCAGAATGGAGCACAGTAGAGTATGGGAAACAGAAAATATCCCCTACCTCTGTGGGTCCCTTTTTTTCATAGATGACGTTTGGGACTAGTGTTCTGCAGAACACACTTTGGGAACAGTTGACATCATTAAGATATCCAAACTGATACACACATATATGCACACATTTTTTGGAAGTCACAATATAATGGAAGCATCTACACTAATATGAAACAATTTCAATTTAATGAATCAAGTACTGACTTTGAGAGGAGTGACATCACTTTTGTGCACTATGATCACAGAATTGGTCATGTTTGCAAAAATATTCCAGGGCTTTAATTTTTCTAAAGGCCGTTCTTAACCATTAATATTATTCAGATAATTTTGTCTTGAAGCATCCATTATGGCATCCATATAAATTTTCCTTTTTTCAATTTTTAATTGACTTAATTTGCCAGATCCTCATCTGACAATAACTTTTGTTGTGATTTGAGCAGCTCTCAATTATTTTCACTGATTCTAGCAAACTAAATAAGAACAGAGAGGCTCTGTAAAAGAGATTTATTTGGGAATAGAGAATTGCAGTGGGAACACACATGCTATAGTAAGCTATGTGTGTATTCAGGAAGTTAGTAAAGGAAGACAAAGTTTTCTAAAGGAAAAAAATGAGGAGGATTACATAATTGTTTTGAAATAATTATCCTTGGCTACAAAGATCAATAACAAGGGTGATGCCAGTACAGGCAGTTGCTGGGCAGACGTCCTTGCAAAAGTATTTTTTGTGTAAGGTCGCGATGGCCTTTGTGCAAGGTTGTGGTTTCTGTACAGTCTTTTGTGATAGTTTTTGTTATCAGGGATACAAGAATGAGGACACTCTCTTCATGGCCTTTTCCTGGCTTTGTTTGCCAAGCGTTTTTTTGTTTTTTGTTTTTTGTGTTTTTTTTTTTTAACAATAGCGACTCCATTTTGATTGTGACAACTTTTGCAGCTTCATAAAATCCTGCAACTTAAATTTCAGTTTTGTATGTTTGCATCGTGCCGTTGGCTACATTGGCAAGAAAATGACCAATAAACATGTTCGGATGTAATAGACACTACTGGTGTTAATTGGGGAGAAATAATTCTATAAAAACTAACTTTATCAGTGGATATTAACCAATGAAAATACTTTACTCTTGCTTCCCTAGAACTTCATTAACACAGAAACTCCAATAATGAACATACGGCTAAAAAGAGCCCCTGGACTTAGGGAATAAGCGACAGAGTTTAGATAGATCAAATGGGACTTGGGTAAGTGTGACTCATTACAATTGTTTTTTTCATTTGTCTGTGTTCGTTAGAGACCTGCCCACACTAAAGCAATAGTGTTGATAAGATGGTCCCACAGAATTTAACCAATAACTCCCTTTTCTTGTTAACCAAGAATCCAGCCTGCAGGAAATAACTCATCAGCTGATTTCTCTAATTCTTATAATTATGAAAAATCTGTAATATGATAATACCTGCAACTAGACTTGCCCTCGGTTTCAATACACTGTATTTATTTCTTTATTTTTTTATTTTTTTTATTTTTTGAGACAGAGTCTAGCTCTGTTGCCCGAGTTAGAGTGCTGTGGCGTCAGCCTAGCTCACAGCAACCTCAAACTCTGGGGCTCAAGCAATCCTTCTGCCTCAGCCTCCCGAGTAGCTGGGACTACAGGCATGCGCCACCATGCCTGGCTAATTTTTTCCATATATATTTTTAGTTGTCCAGATAATTTCTTTCTATTTTTAGTAGAGACGGGGTCTTGCTCTTGCTCAGGCTGGTCTCAAACTGCTGACCTTGAGCGACCCTCCCGCTTTGGCCTCCCAGAGTGCTAGGATTACAGGCGTGAGCCACCGAGCCGGGTCGGCCCAATGTACTGTATTTAAATACCTGTTTCCTTTGGTAGGAAACAGTGTTTCAGAAAAATCTCTGCCAATCTCTCCCCTAATTTGAATGCAATCGTAAGGAAATCAGATAGCATGCTGAGAAAATAGCTCTGCAAAAGTTTGTTCTATCCTGTTTTTACTAGTCAGTATTTTATATATATCACTTAATCTTTATCATGTATGCTAGAATTTATTCAATAAGTATTAAATTCCAAATTTGGTTATTAAATGCTTTTGTTTTTTCAATTCAATACATACATATTCTTTTAGGAAAGAAGCACCTTTTTCTTTTTAAAGATGATAGGGAGTCTCTACGGTTTGTTGGCAGGGCTAGGGGCAAGAGTAGAAGCATAATTCCAGCCTTGAGAGAGCTATGCAGTTTTTCAATTTGCTAGAATCAGGAAATCATGCATTAAGTTCCATGGACATTCATTGCATGAACATTATATCCCATGTACTGGGCACTGAAGACAAAGTGGTAAGGACAAACTTGGTTCTTACCTTCGTGGAACTTAGACTAACAGGTCAAAATTTAAACTTGGACTATGGGTATAGTATAATAGACACAAGTATATCTAAACCAAAACAACTTAAAGGTTCTGGATTGCAAAAGAAACATATTAAAATGCCCCTGTTGCAAAAGCATATTCAAATAACTTTCATGGATAGCTAGCTATCAGATGAATGCCATTAAGACACAGATTTAAAGAAAGCAAATATTTAGACACTAATTAAATGATAGTTGTATTTATGTTTGATAAATATGCCATACATGAAAGTAAATGCTGGCCGGGCGCGGTGGCTCACGCCTGTAATCCTAGCACTCTGGGAGGCCGAAGCGGGCGGATTGTTTGAGCTCAGGAGTTCGAGACCAGCCTGAGCAAGAGCGAGACCCCCGTCTCTACTAAAAATAGAAAGAAATTAATCGGACAACTAAAAATATATAGAAAAAATTAGCCAGGCATGGTGGCACATGCCCATAGTCCCAGCTACTCGGGAGGCTGAGGCAGAAGGATCGCTTGAGCCCAGGAGTTTGAGGTTGCTGTGAGCTAGGATGATGCCACAGCACTCTAGCTCGGGCAACACAGTGAGACTCTGTCTCAAAAAAAAAAAAAGAAAGTAAATGCTGCAGGTTTGACAGTTCTCACTGGTGCATCTGAATATTCAAACTCATCAGAGAAGGGCAGCTCAAACAGCAAAAAATTGACAGGATGAATTTCCAGGTATAAGCATTGGTATTGAGTTGCTTGACTGGGTGCATGTACACATCAGTTTGTTCCTTGTTGGAGGATCTAAAACTTACCAACAATTTCTACTTGGAAAATGATTCTTCCCACTATACCGCATCTTCTAGCTCATACTAATAGATTAAAGAAAGGTCTGACAACACAGTCAATGAAGGCTGCTTTTTTGACTTATTTTTTTCTTTCTTTGAAAATTTCATCTTTTATGACAATATAACTTATGCAAACTAGGACTAGTAACTTATAATTTGTTGACAATATGTGATGTCATCAATTCCAAGCGTTTGTAACATATTGGTTACAAATTCATCACAACGGCAACAAAAAAGTTTGTGGTGATTTACTTTATTAAAGTCTTTCTCTCTACCCACTTTTTATATAGGTTGCTTCTCAGTACTTTCCAATTTTGGAAAGTTAAAGAGGAGCAACTTGCTTAACTTGCTACTTTGCACTAACTTTAGAAAATTATTCATGTTCCCTGTGGTGTAGAACACACAGGAACAATTGACAGAGATCTAGCAATAATACCCAGCTCCTTTGAAATCAGATCTTCACAGGGTAATCTTATTATCCTATATGAAGTACACAAAAATACATTCCAAAACCCAATAGAAAGTAACATAATTCATCTTTCTGGTCCCTCCACCATGTTATTTTTCATCTCTTACCACAATTTTCTTATGTTTTTAGGTTTTTCACAAAAGTGTGATTCTTTTCTCTGAAACACAGCTTATTAAAATTTTTGTAAGTAAACTACAATAGGGAAATTTTAACACAGTTTGAGACTAGAAGAGTCAAAATTGTTATTCTGCTCTACCCTTGCTCACTAAGGTGGTGACTCAAACTTTATCCTAAGAATCACTAGAGGGCATGTTAAAACACAGACTGTCAGGCCCTACCCCCAGAATTTCTGATTTAGTAGGTCTGGGGTGGGGCTCGGGAATTTGCATTTCTAATAAGTTCTCAGGTGCTGCTGCTGGTCCTAGGAAATCCCTTTCAGAACCACTGCTTTAAAGAAAGGTGTTCAAACGCTAAAGGGAAATGCGAATGTTAGCATGGCTCTATTATGTGCAGCCTGATCCATAGCCTCTGTGGTAACCCAGAGGACTTGCATTCATCAAGGCATTAAAAAATACGTTGGGAGGATGACACCAACATCCGCGATGAGCCCTATAGTGGATGTCTTCTGTATATGAGAATCAATAGTGCAGGATACCACAAAAAAATTGGATTGCCCAGCTCCAGGGGAGTAATGAAATCTTGGAGTGTTAGAGGTCAGGTGACAGTGCTGAACGGTCAGAGATAAAATAGGCGAAATTACTACAACAAGCTGCAAGGATGAAATGGTAATTATAGTGTATTGCTACTGGGATCGGTGGTGATGGCTAACTCATCATGAGGTTCCTAGGAATGAAATAGATGGGCAGCATACTAAAATGCTGCTTGACGTGATAGGTGGAAAATTACAGGTCTGCTAGTCAGAAACATAATTCAGGTCACTGTATTGGGGTTCATGATTTTTTACCCAATTTCCACATCTAAGCCAGTTCAGAGTCTGAGGTTTCTTTAAGAAATAATCCAGGCTGGGCCCGGTGGCTCATGCTTATAATCCTAGCACTTTGGGAGGCTGAGGTGCAAGGATCACTTGAGGTCAGGAGTTTGAGACCAGCCTGAGCAAGATTGAGACCCTGTCTGTACCAAAAATAGAAAACAATCAGCCAGATGTGGTACATGCCTGTAGTCCCAGCTACTCGGGAGGCTGAGGCAGGAGGATCACTTGAGCCCAGGAGTTTGAGGTTGCTGTGAGCTGGGCTGATGCCATGGCACTCTAGTCCGGGCAACAGATAGAGGCTCTGTCCCCTGTTCCTACCCACCCCCAGCCAAAAAAAAAACAAAGAAGAATCTATTCCAAATCATGGTGGAGTCCATTAAAAAAAGAAAAAAAAAAAAAAAAAAAAAAAAAAGAAGAAGAAGAAGAATCATGCAAGTCTTCCACCAGTGTTTACGGCAAATATGTCCTCAAACCTTCCCTAGAGTCTGTTCAACAGGCTGACTCTGCACTGAGGGAAGGGAAATACCCAGAACTTCAGGGAATTATTTTAGAAAATCACTCTGAACTTACACTGAAACCAGAGACTAGAATACCACTGTGGTCCCTAAGTCAGGTTTGGGTTTATGGAGGTCAGGGGATGGATGGAGGCTTGGTCCATAAAACATTGACAGAGTGAATGCATTAGCCAGTTCCTAAAATGGTCCCTAATAGTCCCCTATGCATACCAGTGGTCACTGTCCACATTGTACCAGAGTTGGTCTGTGTGACCAATAGAATATGGTAGAAGTGATGGTATGCCATTTCTGAGATTAGGTTATAAAAGACTGCAGCTTCCATCTTAGGCTCTCATTTTGGGGGCAGCTAGCTGCCACATCTTGCCGATATCCATGCAGTCTATGGAAAGGCCCACGTGGAAAGAAAATGAGGCTCCTAGCTTCAGCCGGTGAGGGAGTGAGGTCAGGCGACCACCGAGTAAACTGAAAGCAGATCCTCTATCCTACAGATGACTGCAGAGACCTTGAGCCAGCACCATCCAGGTAAGCTCCTTCTGGATTCCTTACCCTCAGAAATTTTGGGATAAATGTTTGTCATTTTAAGTTGCAAATTTGGGGGTAATTTGCTATGTAGCAATAGATACCTAATACAGCAATACCCCTCCACCAACCAGATTATTTGAAGAAAATTCCAGACATAATATCTTTTTCATCTGACTATATTTCATTGTGCATTTCTAAAGATAATTTTGTTCTAAACATACCACAACATCGTTATCACACTTAAAAACTAAAAATAACTGCCTAATATCATCAAGTATCCAATGTGTCCAATCACTGTTCAGATTATCTCATAAATTTTTTTAAAGTTTGGATTTGCGTAAGTTTCATATATTGCAATTGGTTGGTGCATTTCTTTTAATTTATAGATTCTTTCTCAATTTTTTATAACTCTTTATTTGCTGAAGAAATTGGGTTATTTGTCCAGTAGAGTGTCTCATATCTGGATTTTGCTGACTGTATTCATATGGTGCTATTTAACATGCTCCTCTGTCTTACATTTTCTATAAATTGCTAGTGACAGAGACTTGTTCAGATTAAGGGTTTTTTGTTCATTTGTTTGATAAGATTACATTCTAGGTGGTACTTTTGGTAGGAGGTGCATAATGTTGGATAGCTCTCTGATATTAACAGAAATGGATGATCATTTCCTAGATACATTAGCTTATCAGGGATTGAAAAATTATAATATTCTAACTCTATCATGTCTTATTTATTTGCTTGATTAATTTTTCAGAGAGAAACTTCCCCTCATTATATGTATGTAAGAAAAGTAGAATAAATGTATGATACATATTCTTTATCAGATTTCCAAATAGTGAGTTGGTTTTCTACTATGCTCTGAAGACATCCAATAGGATTATTTTATTTTAAGCATCATTGTGAATTTATGGCTTTAAACATTTATTTTAATCCATTGCCATTTTAATCCATGGCAATCCAGTATTCATATTGATGGTCAAATTGCCCTGTCTTTAAACAGTGGTAACCTCTTCAAGTTGGCACCAGAGCGTTTTTGATATGACCCCAGTAGAATTGATAATTTCTTTGCTTTATGTTATGACATGATATTTTAGGCTCATCATATACATTTTCTGGTCCCTATCTAGAATCAGCCATTTCTCCAAGAAGCACCAATTCCTTTTACTTGGAAATGGTATTTAGACCACAGTCTGCATGCTAGATGTGATTATTACTACTGAGTTGGTCATTTTTTCTGTTCAGTGGACAAAGCTAAAAATGCTTTTAAAAAAATAATGTTACAAAATCATACTAATGCTTCCAATTCAAATTCAGGACTACAGGGACTTTTAAAAATTTTTAATTTTTAATTGACAAATAATAATTGTATGTATTTATGGAGTACAACGTGACATTTTGGTAATCTATATATTATGCAATGATTAAATAAAGCTAATTAACATTCATTACTTCACATACTTATTTTTTTTCGTGGTGCATACATTTAAAATCTGCTCTGTTAGCAATTTTGAAATACATATTATTATTGTTAACTATAGTCACTATGCTGTACAATAGAGCTCAAAAACATTCCTTCTGTCTAACTGAAACTTTGTACCCTTTGACCAACATCTCTCCATCTCTCTGCCCCATAATAATTCACATTAATTACGCAATTAATTATACAATTAATGTAATTAATTGTATAATTAATTAAATCTAGGTAATCAATTATGTACCCACAAAAGAACAGTTATTTCTTGAGTCCTGTGCTATGTGTTGTTTTTTTTTTTTCCAACAATGCCTCTGGAAAGCTTATTGTGTCATGTCATTTGGTAGCACATTCAGGAGGCTTTATCTCAAATAACTAAGGAATGGAGAATAGCTGTCCTCTTATCATTCCTAGGCTTACTCAAATAACTAAGGAATGGAGAATAGCTGTCCTATTATCATTCCTAGTCTTAATCAAATAACTTGCATAGAATCTAGTAGCCCTTAGTGATTTCATGTGATGCAAACCAAGTGGGAATTTTAGTCATATTTCTATCTATTCTATAGATCATTCTTAAATGAGATTATCTGGATGGATAAATCTTGATTACCAATTCCTCAGCCATTTCTGCCTTCTTCCTTGTACAGGCCCTAATTTGCTCAGGCAACCATGTAAAATACCTTCAGAGAATGAATCCTGTTTGATCCAAGCAGTGGTTCTCAACCCTGGCTCCACATAATTTCTGTGAGAGAATTTTACAAATATTCGTGCCAGGGTACCACCCCACAACAATTAAATCAGAATCTGTGCAAGTTGGGTACAGGTGAAAATATACTTTAGAAGACTCCCAGTTTATCTTGTTGGGCAGCCAGAAAGCAGGACTAAGTGACTGTGACAATTTTGCACCTTTATCAGTGACCAGAGGAAGAAGGTGCGTGGCTCCGATCTGACCGATGAGACCCACAGAGAATTCTGCTAGAGGCTTCAGGTAAAATTTTTCTTCCCTGAAGCAAGAGACGAAGGTAAGGAGAAAGGCTATTTTAATGTCAGTGCCCTTGCTTCCTGCTTGAGGCAACGTCAGGTGAGTAGGCAATGCTCAATTGTGGTGGCCACTTTGCAACTATCAGGGAAGACATAGCTGAAGCAATAGAGACGGCAGAGCACAAACATAGAAAGGTTTCAAGTGTATCAGCAGGAAACAGTGCCACTATAAATATAATGAGAAATAGGGATTTACTACAGGAATTAGAGCTTACACAAATATGAGAAGGGTTGCAAAAGTGAAGGTCGGAAAGGGAGAGTCAGAGAATCAGAGAAACAGGCACTGAACAGTCCACCTGAAGCACTGGTGTAGACAGACAGTCAATCGCAGCTGGCTGGGAAATCCAAGAAAGCCAGCGCGACCAGTTGCCAAACTGGGGCTGCAAAGGGCATACTCATGGGGAGACCCCTCGAAATTTCCAACTCTGGGGAAATGGCTGTCTTTGTATAGTCTTCACCTCTGGGGTCTAAAAGTCTTGTGGCGGGTTAGGGGCTGCTATTGATCAGCACGACCAGCAGGTGGCAAGAGAGGCAAGACACAGAGGGAGAAGTGGAAAGACAGGCTGGGTCTCACGCATCGCTGCCGCTACGCGTCCCCCAGCCTCACTGCAATGACCTTCTGAGTGTAATGACTTCAGTTTCATTCACTTTCCAGAGCTCAGACACATTCCTCTTTTGTCCAATTCTAACCGAGAACCATATAGGAAAGAGGATTCTGGGATATGTAGTTCCCATCCTTACCTAGGAAATGGGATAAACAAGCAAGCTGTGATCCTTCTGGAAAGTCTAAATTTGATGGTTAAATCAGAAATAAAGATTAATTTGGGATGATACTAGTTGACTTTTTCTCAGAACCCCGCCTTTCCCTGTTATTATTAATATAAATGAAAATCAATTTCCTTAAATTTGTAGGCCCATGACTTTTTCTGACTGAGATCTGGTACTTCTCTCTTACACAAATAAATTGATAATAAGCACAGACTATAAACAATGAACAAAGGATTAGGGACAAAAATTCAAAGGATAAGAAGGATTTTAAAAGTTAAAAGTTTAAAGAAGCAGATTGATACTAGAAATAAAGATTGAGGCTGGGTGTGGTGGCTCATGCCTGTAATCCCGTCATACTTTAAGAGGCCAATGTGGAAAGATTGCTTGAGGTCAGGAGTTCAAGACCAGCCTAGAAACAAGAAATTTTTTTAAAAGTTAGCCGAGCTTGGTGTCATGTGCTTGTAGTCCTAGCCACATAAGAGGCTGAGGCAGGAGGATCACTTGCACCCTGAAGTGGAGGTTGCTAGCCACCGTCCTCCAGTCTAGGCAACAGAGCAAGACCCCGTCAGAAAAAAAAAAAAGGAAAGAAGGAAGGGAGGAAGGAAGGAAGAGAGAGAGAGAGAGAGAAAGAAAGAAAAAGAAAGGAAACTGGAGAAAGAACAAAAGCTACAAAATTTATAGAACATATTAATCAATTTTCCTGCTTATGGATATAAATTAAAAAAGAAAAAAGAACATATTTAACAAAATACTTTTCAGAACATTGACTAGCAATGAAAGCAAATTAATAGGTGGATTAATCTGCATATAATATTTATTAAAAATTAGTCTCCCCTTAATATATTTTAAGCAAACATTTGAGAATATTGGTTTAAAGCAGCTAAACTAACAATAGCTTTATTTGAGTGGTGAACTGGCTTCAAACAAGCTCTAATGAATCTTCCTTGCCACTCCTTGGAAACATATAGAGTAATCTCACTTTGCACTATGAGAATAGTCCATCTTTAGATACTAAAAGATCATTCTCAAGGATACACAAAAAAGTGACAACATCAGTTGCTTCCTGGAAAGGGAAATACATAGTAGCTGGAAAACCAGGTCAGATGTGAAACTTTCACTATTATTCTCATCATATAGTATATACATTGTTAATGTTTTATCTTATGAAACATTACCTATTCAAAAATAACTTCAAACCAAAACGTTTTGGATTCTCAGCCTCAGCTTCTGAAATTGACAACCACCTTAAGGAAGAAAGCAGTCCCCAATTCTGAGCTCACCTCTCTTGGCTTCCCTCTTCTGGATCTTGGGCCACAGATTCCTGCTTCTTTAGTTGCTCTCCAGTGTCTTCAAACTGAAGATTTTTATGTCCTCCTCAACCACAGCTTTTAATAGTGGAAAGGATAAACCAAAATTACCCAGTCTTACTAATACTTGAAGCAGAACTTCTATGATCACCATTTTCTTTGCATGTGCTTGGAGCAGAAATATTATTGCAGTTTCCAAACATTAAGAATTTAGTAAATGCAACATATTAATCAACAGACGTTCAAATTTGGTGTATCCCCAAAAAGGATGAAAACAAGGACAAATGAAACACATTCAGTTCCATAGATATTTATTGATAACCATCACTCACTGAGTGTCTACTGTATGTCAGGCCCTATAGCAAATGCTATTAATACACCATTTTATTTAATCTTTATAACAAACAACCACCTGATATTTATCATCAGTCCTATTTTACAAATGAAAAACCATATCTCAGAGACATGAAATGATTTCTTCCCAGGTTACATAGACAACTAGTAGAACTTAATTCGGACTCAGCTTTGTCTGATCATCTAAGTGGGTAGTACTCTCCATATTTTCCCAGGCTGTGCTAGACACTGTAGTAGACCCTGAATCAAAAAAGTAGTAAGATAATTAAACAAACAAAAACCTGTCTGTAGTTTTACTTATTTAATAGTTCGATATTAGTATTTTCTGTTCAAAATTTGCTAATGCATTGAAGTCACAATTTTTGTAGGTAAAGATAGTTTATGACTGGGAAAGAAAAAAAATATCCTGAAGAATAAAACACCTCAAAATGGAATTATTATTTGTAGTTTCACCATTTTACCACATATGACATTTTCATATTTGTAGTAAAGGGTAAAATTCTGAAGGAGTAACAGAGGGGAATGGGAGGTATCATCTGCTTTACCTATCTGTTTCTTAAACCTGCCTCTGATTATTGCCTCTACACTCTATGTGTAGGGTCCACGTTAGTTCCATATTCTTCATCCCTTCTTCATACAACTGATGTCCCATGATCCCCAGCTTCAAACTCAATCCTTCCTTTACTTCCCAGGACCACCAATCACTATATTTAAGCATTGCCTGCTCTGATTTCTATGAATTAAGATCAAATTTCCTTTGACATTTCTCTGTTAGTGTGTGAAAGTCTTGCCACTTTATCCCAGGTTCCCAGTTTCTGAGTCATTCTTGGCCATCTCCCTTGAGACTCTCATTCTTTCTTTTGTCCCTTCGAAGACTTGGATTCATGTCCTTGAGCCTCAATGACTAATGATCATTTACGCCGATGCTAAATGCCTACCTGAAGCTTTTTATATCACTCACCATGGGACCCTTCTTGCTGTTTTTGCCCTATGAAACCACCCTCACCTTCCCCCCACCACCCTCCACATAGTGGTTAACTGTTACTCCGGTTTATTCTGCCCCTATGGTGAGATACCCACTGAGTTGTGTGTACCTCTCCCTGTGCTACTGAATGAAACCACTGCTTCACAAAACTATGTGTAGAATGCTTTATCTCTTGGATGACTAGATTGAACAATGAATATAGCTTTAGGAATAAAGCGTTCATTTAAAATATTCCAAAGCCTCTTATTCTTAATGCTATAGGTTACACTACACCAGAATAATAATAACCACCAGACAAAAAAATAAAACCTAATAGTAATCACCACCCTCGTGGAATTTACAGTCTTATAAGAGAGATAAGCTTTCTAAGGAGGCAACACAGGGTAGAACAAAAAAGTGCCTTAGGAAAAGAACAGATGAAGTAAATGGAAGGAAAGAGAAGGAAAATATTTCTTCCAAAAGAAAGAGTCAGGTATGACTTAATGAGAGACAGACAATTTTTGTGATTGGAGCTTTTGGAAGAGAGTCCCTTACTCTCTGGGGTGGATGCGAGCCCAATAGCTACTAACAGCTATTTGTCAGCCTTTAGGAGAAAGACAATTCTGGGAGTAGGTGTTGGGATCAACAAGTATGGAGAAGCAAACCAAGAAATAGGTAGAGAGAAAAAAAAGGAAAGAGAGTAGGAAACAGAGAGACCATAATACGTTTGAGTCCCTGGTTGTAGTCCCTCTAATACTAACTGTACCACTGATCGCAATAGGGTTTGTTTAAATGAGCCAAGAAATTCCCTTTTTTGGCCTAAACTAGTTCCTTAAACTGGATTTTATTTTTAAATTACAAACAAGAGTCACAATTAATCTTATTAGACAAATACTCTTCAGAAAGTTACTCAGTTACTAATTGCATTAATCTTAAATTTATGTATTAATTTTTTAATATTTGATTTAGTTACTTTAAAGTTAATTTTTAGTCATTCCTCCTTGGGAATCCTGCTTCCTACCTGTCCTTTAAGCTTAGTAATTCCAAGATTTGAAGAGTGAGAAATATTAATACATAGAAGGGATTCCTAGGACCAAATGATATGCAATACCTCAAAACTAAACTCACTGTTCTTCAACTATGCAGTGAGTAAAAAAATGTAGAGAACTAACCTAGTATTTTGAAGACAGTGCATTTATGCCAAAAAGAAAACACCATGATACAAAAGTGAAGTTAGTAAAAGTTTTCAGCAAAACTCTAAGGGGAAGAGTTATCTGGAAGACTTTACAAAACAAATATATTTCCTGTTTGTGGGAAGAACAATAAATAGAATACAAGGGTGTGCAATATTGGTTCACTTTCCCAAACTCAGTATTTTGATAATAGGATAAGAATGCTCAGCTGCTGCAGAATATTCATCTATTCAACAAACTTTAATTGTTCCCACCTGATGGGCAGAGCACTGCCAGGGACCAGACCAGGGTACTCTGCATGTGGAAAGAAGAAAGTGAAACCTTCCAACTGGTACGAATAAAATCTGAGAATCTAGGGTCTGGCTAATCCTATCCTAGCCTCTTTTTTGCAGTTTTTTAATTGATAAACAATAATAATAATAATACATATTTATGGGGTATATGTGATACTTTGATACATACAATGTGTTATGATCAAGTCAGAGTAATTAGGATACTCATCACCTCAAACACTTATCATTTCCTTGTGTTACAAACATTTCAGATCTCATCTAGCTATTTTGAAATATACAATAAATTATTAACTATAGTCATTCATATCATCTTTTCTACATGTTCCACTTATTTACAGTGGTATTTAAAAAAATTACTCCAAAACTTGATGGCTTACAGCAACAATGATTTTTCTTATCTTTCATGGTTTCCATGGGTCAGGAATTCAGGAAGGGCTTGGTTAGGTGGTTCTGGCTCATCTCTAACGCAATTTCAGTCAGACAGTGGTTGGAACAATGAAAGGCTAGAGATGCTAGGGGCAAGCCAGACTTCTCTCTCTAAGAAGTCCCAGGGTTTCCCCATCCGGTCTCTCCATGTGATCTGTCCATGTGGGCTAGTTTAGGCTGCCTCGCAGCATGGCAGCCCCAGAACATTCTGACTGCTTATATGTGGGTGGCATCCTTCAGAGCGATCCCAAGGGATCGAAGTGAATGTATTTGGCATATTTATTACCTATCCTTAGAAGTCACACAGCATCCCTGTGCCATGCACTTTTGATCAAGGCAGTCATGAATACCTGCCCAATTTGGTGAAGAGAAGTCATAGCCTATTCCATCTCTTTATGAGAAGAGAGAAAATGTACTGTAAGAAGAGCAGGTGGGATGAAAGATATTGTTGTGCTTGTAAAAGTATAATCTGCCCCACTGAACCCCCTCCTTAACATAGACTTTGTTTTTGGTGCTTCTAAATTGTCCTTAATATTATTTAAAACAGATTTCGTCTTCACTCTTACATACGTAGTGACTTTTAAGTAATAAGGCAAATGAAAGACACAGTATGTTTTGTCTCAGGCTCCACAACCAGCTAACAATAGCTAGCCCATAGTAAACTGTAAACTGCCACCAATCCCCTACCTATTCCTATTTGAAAATATCTGGAAGAAATGAGTTTTGTTTTGATAGAGATCCCTACAAACCATAGCAGTCATTTTTTGGCCTATTTCTCTAATATTCCTATTTTGTGGCATATATCCTACAGGCAAATCACAATATAGCCATGAAATTTTAGAGTTAACAAACAAGCATCAAAATATTGCTGAAAATACTAGATTTTTATTATAAATTTTATTTTTTCAGTGGCTTCTGAATATTCTTCTGCTTTCAGAAGTATAAAAATTTCTAGATCGGGACTATGGGTGACTTGTTTCCTTTATTCTTTTTTGTGTCTCATGTTCTTCACATTTTCTATTATAAAGCATGTATTACTTTTTGACCATGTTATAAAGAAATATTTTAGAGTGAAATAAAAAGAATAGCCCTTGAGACCTTCTTTACCTTCCTTTTTATTATTTTTTAATTATAAAACACTGCATACATAGCAAAAAGCATGAAAATAAAAAGGCATCTACTAGTGAGCCACAAGATTGGACAAAAGCTTACATTTGCCCATATCAGATCCGTCTCCTTCCTTCTCTTTCTCCTCCCCGCCGACTCTCTCTCTCCAAATAAATGACATGTATAATTAAAATTAAAATACAATTTAAAAACCACCCCCATCTTTCTGCGTTCTCTTCCTAGGTCTGCCATATAAGATTGCAAATTGTATAAATACTGTTTTATACAGTTTACATGAATGATGCCCTGAAGGGTCATGCAATACAGAACACAGTTATGCATGGCAGACCCAGAATTACAATACTGGAATTGGTGGTTTTTATTACAGTTCTTTTATTTATTTATTTTTGAAACAAGGTCTTGCTCTGTTGCCCAGGCTAGAGTGCAGGGATGTCGTCATAGCTCATTGCAACCATGAAATCCTGAGCTCAAGCAATCCTCCTGCCTTAGCCTCCTGAGTAACTGGGACTACAGATGCACACCACTGCCCAGCTAATGTTTACATTTTTTGCAGAGATGGACGGTCTCACTGTGTTGCTCAGGCTGGTCTCAAACTCCCACGCTCAAGGATCCTCCTGCCTTAGCCTCCCAAAGTTCTGGGATTACAGGCATGAGCCACCACACACAGCCTATAATTCTTATTTTTATACTGATTATCTATAAATGTTCTTCATATGCTGATCTTTAAATTTTTACATAAACGGTAGCATAATTATTTTGCAATTTTTTTTACTTCATCCATGTTAATAAGTGTGTGTTTAAATCATTAATTATTACTACTCTATAGTATTCAGTTTTATTTCTTAAAAAAAAGATTTATCCATTCTTCTAGAAGAGTAATTAATCTCCTCACTTTTTTTTGTGTTACTATCAGTACTGCAATGAACAGCCTTGTACATGTCTCCCTGTTCGCATAACTGTGAGTTTCTCTAGACAATATACCTAAAACCAGAATTGGTATATAGATATAGATATAGATATAGATATAGATATAGATATTGTATATTGCCAAATTCATCTTTGAGGTAAGCTAGGCTACAGTAACAAACAGACCCCAAAATATAGCGCATTAGTACAATAACAATTTATTTCTCATACACCTAGAAACCTAGGGCAGCATGTGCTGAGACCATCATAGTGACTTTAATGCATACCAGGTAACTTGCAGAGTGGGTTGAGGGGAGGCAGACTCTGTTCCACACAGCTATTCAGATACCCAGACTGTCAGAGATTCTGCCATTTTTAGCACATGACTTCCAAGTTTCCTTTGGCATAGCCATCCCACTCAGCCAGAAGGGGAAAAGTACAAGGAGAAGCACATCACTTTTAATCCCATTCGATTGGTAACATTCAGTTACATGACCACACCTAACTGCAAGGGAACCTGGGAAATGTAGTCTAGCCATGTGCCCAGGAAGAAGAAATGAATGGATTTGATAAAGAATGAGCAGTCTCTGCCTAATTTTTCAAAGTAGTAGAAGTCATTTATATTGTCTACATGAATTTCTATTCCTTTACACTTTTACTAATACATAATATTATCCATTGTCAATTTTTCTCAAGTTAATGAGTATAAAAGAGCCAAGGATTGTGCCTTTAATTTGCATTTCTCTGATTAATAGTAAGATTGAACATCTTTACACACGTTTCTTTTGCTATCCATTTTTTCCTCTTCTGTTTAAATCAATTGTTTCATTTTCTCCTTTCGCTTGTTCTTATCGATCGAGTGGGAGTGCTTCATAAATTCTATCTATTATACCTATTTTGTTATCTGAATTGCAAAATTCTTCCCATTTGTGCATGTCTTTTCATTTTATTTATGGTGTCTTTTGTCATACAAAGTTTCAAATATTATTGTATGAAAATTTACCAGTTTTCCTTTATGGGTTATACTGTTTTTGCCTTATTTGAGAAATTCTTCCTTGCCCAGATGTAATGAAGATGTTTTCCTATGTTTCCCTCTGAAGGTTTTATAATTTTATTTTTCATGTTTAGTATCTATTTCATCTGAATTTCTTGGGGTAGATGGCAAAATTTTCCTTCTTACTCAAAATGGAGAATCATTTTTTCTAGTATCCTTTATTGAATAGTCTACCCTTTCCCAACTGATTTATAAATAAATAAGAATTCTACCATAAATAAAAATCCATATATGCATAGACACACACTGCTTCTGTGTGATTGGCAGAAAAGCCTGATTATTCTCTAATCAGGACACTCATTTCACAAAATGTGTTGCCACCAACACCTAGCAACATTGCCCAGAACAGCAACTGCTCCACCCTTCAGAGTTACCTGGATCCTTTGTGTCAGTTCCTATAGAATCGACACGACTTCTCGTACTCTGCTCTGTCCTGAATGCTTCGTGAGCTGGGAGCTCAGAAAACTTCTAAAGACAGTGACTCCTGAACCAGGCCAAAGTATGATCTGATGCCAAGAATTTATGTCTGCTAAAATATGTCTGGTTCTCATGGTCCTCTGGAAAGCTTTGCTTTGTGGCTTTTATTCCTTTTGAGTATTATAACATACAATAACTTCTTGCTCGTGAAGGAAAGACAGTTTCCATTCTGACCATATCTGAGAATGGTCAGAATTAAATTGGTTAGTGGCTTAGTGGTTATTTATCCATAATTACACTATTTATCTTTTCACAGATTGAGCTAAGCTTGTTTCCAAATTTAAATCATGGATTGAGCAGATTGTACCAGGGGCTTCTTTTTCCTTATAATAATGTTATAGCTCAATAATTACTGAATATTTTTATAATCTAGTGGGAAACTCATTGGACAAGTTTCTTGAAAGAAGCATCTTTATTTTATTCATCTTTTTATCTTTAGTGATATTCAGAGTCTCAGATGCAGGAGACTCACATAAATGTAGGTTAAATTGATTTGAAATTTTTTTTTCCAGTAGCCACTCAGAATTACAGGGAGCCTCACTGAGAGGTACTTTAAAATCCTGAAGAGCATGTTCTCTAGAACAAGGTAGACACGTTTTCTCTGATGATAGTAAGCTTAAGCAAAACCTTTATGTCACTGCTTCAAAAACAGACCATTTCCACAAACTGTCTAATTGTGGCACATGTCCTGCCATTGGGAGAGGTCTCAATAAGCCATATATAGGGGGCATATGTCATTTTTTATCAGCATTGCAGAATCTTAACCCACTTTCTAACTTTGAGAAAGACCCCCTTTCGGGGTCTTGGTGGAGGACAGAGCCCACGTCACTCTAGAAAATTTGAAGAGGCCAGATACTCTCCAACCTCCCTTTCAGTAGGGCCTGAGCTCTACCTGTTAGATGTACCTTCCCTGACTCTGACTTGGGAACTATTAACAGTAACACAAGAAGCTGGGACAATGGAACATTGACTCTTTGGCTGCAGGAACAATTGCAATAAATATTCAGCATCTCTTCCTTCCTGTACCCAAATTATAGACCTAGCCCTTGAAAATCTCTGTCTTTAGAGGTATGAGGAATTCTCTGCCTGATAGTTTTGTGTCCGATATACAGACTGGAATAACACTGATGTAATGAAAGCAGTTGCCTTTTTGACTGCAGCGGTTAAACAAATATTAGAAACTTCATCCTTTTTCTGGGACTACCTGAAAATCAACTCAACATTCTAAAATTGTGAGTCAAATATAAAGTAATTTTTTCAAATATCTCTCCTTTATCTGAGTTATTATTTGTGGTGACTTACGAGATGCCAAGAATTAGCAAACATTTAAAATGTATTAATGCTTGCTCATTTGTTATGGTCTTGGTAGAATAAGAACATTGGAAAAGAATCAATTTGCTATTATTATGTGAAGAAAACTTGAGATGAAAATTATTCAAAGAGTAGCTAAAGAAAAGGATAATTGAAGTAAAGTAAATTGGATGTAATCTTGAGCCAATATTCACAAAATTATCCCAACGCAATTGAAAGGAATATGAATGATAAGCATAAATTGAACATTAGATATTTTTTATTTTAAAGTTAATAGCCATAATGTACTAAGTTTTCTTACCTAATATGTTAACTTTTATATAGCAACATGAGTTAAGGAAAAAACTGATGAAGTTTTAATAGGAATACTCTATAACTTTAGTTTCACTTTTGACTGGATTTAACCTAACCCTATAACACATAGACATTATGAGGAGAAAAAGCAACCCCTGTTCCAACCTAGAAATGATCTTTTTTGTGCCAAGATAGTGCTGAAGTTACTTTGATTGTTGAGATTTTAACACTAGGTTAACGGCACCATAGTTCCTTTACACATTAATGATTTTAAAACCTGACATTTGGTTTATTGTGATGTTATGACTGCTAAGGAATAGCTAATTACTGTGGAGCACATTATGAGTTCTGAATGTCTTTTGTTTTTTTCCTGTAACAAGTGTTCAGTCATGTTTCCTATATCTTCTTGCTCATTGGATTTCGGTATTGTCCACAATGCTCCTTAAAAAATAGTCCTTGGTTTCTTAAGAAGCTAACATGGAAAGCAATCAAGTGTAACTATGTGCATATGCAACAGAAATAATCTGATCCTAAGTAGAGCTAGTGTTTGCCAGTGTTTCTACTGATAAGAAATTATTGGACAATAGCCATAGAATTTGAATATAGAACAAATTTTCTCTTTAGGGATTGCATGCTTTTAACAGAGACCAAAGCGAAGCATTTTCTGAGGTTCAAATGTTTTATATATGTGCATTCATATATAGATGCATATATGTATATCTATACTATATATAAATGTAATATAAATATATACCTTTGTATATGTTCATATTTACATATGTATACAAATGTACTATATATAAATGTAATATAAATATATACCTTTATACATTCATATTTACGTATGTATATAATATATATACATATGCACATATAAATATAAAATACATATTTTAAGAAGCACATATATTATATACTTTGCAATCAGTAGTGTGGTTCAGATATTTTCTTGTCTGTTTGTCTTAAAATACAAATAAAAACCCAATACATGAACATGGATTTGCTGACTTAACATTTTTTTCAAATGTTGTTTAAAAGTTTCTACTTTCCTGGTGCACTATTTTAAAATACAATTTTTTTAAAGCTATTAAGAGTGCTTATTTATTTTGAACTCATAAAAGTTCTTGGCCAAAAATATTGGTGTTAAGTGCATGAAGTATAAAATGACTTCAGCTTAGCAAATTTTTTGTTTCATTGCATATGCAGTTTATTACTCTTTTAAACTGTAAATTTTCTCTGTGCTGTCACTACATTGAAATTCTACACTGATAGATGTAAGAAGAAGTAGGTAGAATAATTGCCCTTGTTGGAGGTTGAGCAGCTATTGGCTAATATACTGTTACAGTATTTATTAGTCATCCTACTTTAATTTATAAAATTTTTGTCTTACAAGCTTCTTCTTAAAATTCAATAGACATTGCAGTGAATGAAAACAATGATGTAATGAATCACAAAAGGAAGGCTTGTATTTAATGAAGGGATTCTTCCTATTGTATTTTTTTTTTGTTTTGTTTTTGGCATTTGGGGAACATTTTAGTATACTCATTAAAAAAGAAAGAAAAAAGGGAAAAAAGGAAAGATAAAAAAGAAACCTATAGACACAAAGTAACACTATTAGAAAAATAAACAAGACATGCATCTAACCCAGCCGAAACTCATCGTCTGGTGAGAAAGGTAGTTAAACCTTCACAATAAAAAGTGATGAGTGTGTTTTCCACTGCTATGGTAACCATAGATTTGCAGCCCAAACTCCAGAGAAAGTTCAAGAGAACATACTTAACTTCTGATGTCAATATTTTGGAATCTCTGCTCTGGATGAGCAGGAGCAGAGCATTTTAATAAGCCTCAGCTGTGTTCTCAATTTCTAAGCTATAGTAATGCTAAGGAACGTTTAGTTTTCACTCAGCATTTTCCAATTAAATGCATGCTTTCCAAAATCTTTTCATGTCCACTAAAACAAATACTAGATCTGAGTGCACTCAATGCTTAAGTGTATTTTCAGATTATTAACAAAGATAAGTCTTTTTAAAAAATAGAATGTTCTTTAACTGTTCACTCTTTCGGTATAATTAGCCTAAATTGACATTACAACTATTAATAATTTCTGAAGTTATAACTTATCAAACCTCAAAATAGAACATGGACCCAGTTTATGTGCAATAGCTTTTCCAGGTGTTCTCTTTTAAATATGTGGTGTGTACATGCTAAAAGCATGGGTTTTAGAGTCAGGAAAACTTGCTGTTGGAACCTTGCTCCACCGCTGACAAGATTGCGTGATCTTGGGAGGTTATTAAACTCTGTGAGACTCAATTTCTCATCTGTAAAATAGGAATGATGGTAACTGCTTGTGCTTATTCCAGTATCTGAGACATAGAGGCACTGAATAAATCATTAAAATTTTGGGGTCCTTTCCTTAAGGCACATCCATAATGGAGTCAAAGCAATGGCGTCTGAGGCTTGAGGACTTGAAAAGTGATTGGCAATATGGGACTTACAATCTTTGTGTTGGCTGTTTACTGTCAGGGTCTGGGATTTGATTTTACCATTCTTTACAAAGTGATAAGTTAGCATGTTACGGTTTTGTGGATGCTGGTCAAAAGCACAAGACTTATGGGTCAGAGAGAAAGGACTCTATTACAGCACAGTAAGCAGCAAGAGCTTTGGGTGGATGTAACGCACGCAGTGAGTTTGCATTGCAGCTAAGGAATACTGACCTCAAAGATTCACCATTTTTATAGCAAGAGGTAAGCAAACCTACTCTTTGGGGAAAACATTACTTCATTCCTCAAGGTTGATCAGTGCAAACACAACCCTGAGAAATGTTTCAAGTAAAGAGCAGTAAGAGCCTTGTATTCTTGGCATACCCAGTAAGAATGTACAGGGATTCTCAGGATTCATGGATAATTGCTTCTCTCACCTCCTAACTACCTCAAAGGTGAGGTTGGTATTAAATATAGCTTGAGAAGCACTGTAAGGTTTTGGGGGAAAAAAATAGTAAATGTGACTGACAACTCCTTAAATTTAGTGTAATGCCTGAAACTGTTAGTATTTAGTGATTAAATTAAGGAATAAATGAGAAATATGTCTACAAATTATATATTAGTGTATTTATTAAATAGGTTTTGTTGTAATTTTATTTTTAAATTAAAATAAATTGAATAAGCATAATAATTGTTAATTCAACTGTATGTGTTGATTATTGCCATGTTTTATAAAACCATGAGGTAGCATGAGTCCCCGCTAGGAAATGCAGAGACCTATCTATAAGAGATAGCAACAGAGATATAAAAAAGGACTTAGGTGTTTAAACAGATAAATAGCCAAAATTGACAATATAAAAGTAAACAAATCCATAATTATTGAATTTGCTATTATTTTTAACTGCTTTTTAACAATTTAAATTATAATTTAGAGAGAGTGGTAGATATAATGAGTAATTGACTGAACATGCTGTGTTTAACCTCAGAACCCATGGGGCTACACTACTGATCAATCCTAACTAGGAAACTGCTTTATTGAAATCTGCATTTTTTTGCTTTCACACTGTGACCTCATCTTTCCAAGGCCAATTTTCTATACCATAAGGCAGCTGTTTGATAACTTCAGTGTATTTTTTTTGGCAAACAATTTCTTAACATGTTCTGATCAATTTCCATTCTGCCTTCCTATCATGTGCAAAACGTGAAGGGTGTGCTCAGGAGCACTTGTCATCCAAAGGATAGCAGGGTTTAAATTGAACAGCCCATGCAGCCAGAGCAGACACTGTCTTCCTCACCTAAAGTCCACTGCTACTTTACAAAATCCACTGAAATATGGAATGGCAGCTAATTATACTATAAACAATGAACATGTTAACTATGCTTCCAGTGTTTGGAAGGTAGCGAAAGTTGAGCCATTACCGGAAAGAAAATCTTTCAGATAAATGATCAAACACTCACACGAAATCAAGTTCTTACCCAATCAGATCATCCCGAGTCTGTCACAGGAGGGCCTTAAGGCTGCCTTCTCTCATCTCCCTCTCTCTCCCTCTCCCTCCCTTAAGATCCCAACAGGCTTCTTTGTCTCCTCCCTCTTCTCCTCTCCGCATCCCCATCATCCCACCTTGTTTCCTCACTCACTGGCTCATGCTGCCTCTGAATCTGATTAATTACCAGGCCAAGCTAGAGAAAAGGAAGTGTACGCACGTGTGTGTGTGTGTGTGTGTGTGTGTGTGTGTGTGTGTGTTGGAGGGGGGATGTTGGGGGAAGCACTGCCACCTCTCAGTCCCTACCCACAGCGAAGGAGAGAAAAAAATGGCCGCCTGGTTCAGTCTCAAGGTCAAAATCACCAAACAGATCTTTTTAAAAACATTGAATATCAAATCTTGCGTGTAATTTTGTTAAAGAATACTGCATTTTTTTCTCTATCATATTCTCCTTGCATTATCCTGGCTTGGGGTGGGCCAAGTGCCCAGCAGAGGTATGGTTAACTGTCCTATTCCAGAAAGGGCCTGGGGGGAGGTACAATCTCTTATCAAAAATACATGGTTACTTTTATACATGATTGGTTCACTAGCAACATCACATAATGTTTCCTTATCTCCTCGCCTATATTTGACAACCTCTGTGATAGGCCTACATCTTGCATCTGATTGTAATCAAGCACACAACACAATTGCAAAATTGCTCTATTTTTATAATATTCCTAGAGCATTTCTCCCTTACTTTTGTTATCATACGAAACTTTTCCACATATTATTCATCAGTTTCTATCATATACTAAAGGTATTTATATGTGTCCTTTATATTCTCTGCTAGACTGTAAGCTAAGAGCAAGTTGCATGTCCAATTGTTTATAAGCTCAGCATTTAACATGTAACACATAATACCATATAGATGGTCAATACACATTGGTTGAATAAGAGCATGAATAAGTTAACATTCTCTTCGTTACCAGAATCCCAGGATGACTCTGCTTTTGGTTCCTCTTTCATTTGTCATTTTTAACACTTCAGTATTTGTACTACATAGCTCTCACTATACGCTTTCATCTTTACTTCCTCAGGCTATGGGATTTTTCTTCTCTATACTACTTCCATAAATGTTGTGATAAGATGACGCAAACATTTTCACAGCTTTGTAACATGTTTTTTAATGTCACTTTTTATGAAACAAAATGAATTCTATGCAGACACATGGCAGATGAGGCACTTTCAACCAAAATGAGCTGAGGCCACTTTCTCTATTTTGGTGGTGTTATCTTCAATCTTCTGAAACATGAATGTACTAATATCTAAAATTGAGAGAAAGCTATCTTTTCAATTAAGAGATATTTTATTAATTGTGAATGAGGAAGAAGTTTGGGAGGACATAATTAGTTTAAAAATTTAGGCTGGCCATGGTGGCTCACGCCTGTATTCCTAGCACTCTGGGAGGCCAAGGAAGGAGGATCAATTGAGGCCAGGAGTTTGAGACCAGCCTGAGCAAGTGCGAGACTGCCACCCGTGTCTCTACTAAAAATAGAAAAATTAGCTGGGCATGGTGGTGAGGGCCTGTAGTCCCAGCTACATGGGAGGCTGAGGCAGTAGGATTGCTTGAGCCCAGGAGTTTAAGGTTGCAGTGAGCTATGATGATGCCACTGCACTCTAGCCAGGGCAACAGGGTGAGACTCTGTCTCAAAAAACAAACAAAAAAATTTAAAGAATAAAACTTTTTTAAATTTTAAAAAATATTATATACATATTAAGCAAATTAGTACATAAAATGGCTTAAAATGGAAAGTAAAATAAGAAGGTACTCTACTGCCCTGCTATAGCTCTAAATAGCTTATTATTTCTAGATTTATCAACTTGAGATAACATATATTACATATTGTTCCCCCATACAAATTATGTCGCATACTTCCCAATTTTACCACACCTCCTAATTAAATAGCTGTTTTATTACCATTTGTGAGCCATTATTACTAGGTATATAAACTCAGGCAAGTTACTTAATCCTCTGTGACTCAGTTTTACCCGCTCTCAAATGGAGAAAATCTGAGTACTTCAAGGGATTGTCGTGAGGATTAAATGAGTTAATAAATGTAAAATGCTTAGAACTGTGCCTGGCACATAGAAAATCTTGTTATCAGTAATGACTGTTACTACTGTTGTTTTTCTTCGAATGGCTATATTTAAAAATTAACATATCCTTAAACACTAACATATCATTTGTTCAGCTTAGATAGTATATTGGCTCCCTCCTTGACAATGTTAGTTTTGTTTATTACAGAGTGAAGTACAATGGTAAGATTTTGGTTTGTTATAAGTCCCACAGCATTACCCTGTACCAAAAAAAATAAATAAATAATGTTCCAAACATCAAGATAAAATATTTTCTCTTTGTACATTCAATCAACCATTCAAATCATTCCGTATTTTAGTTTGCTTTATATTTAAATCATCATTTCTTATAAAACTTTTATGGCTTACTGGTATTTCTGATTGCTTTTCTCTTGCCTTGATAAAAGAAACATAACCCTTTACTATATGCTGAAGATTATCCAGCTTGTAGAAATTATTGTCTGTTGCAGTACTGTTTTAGGATCCCACTGATTTCCTGCTTCCATCTGGACAAACTTTGTCCTTATTTTCCCCTAGCTTAGCTTCATTGTTTCCATACTTTCCTTGTTTTCAGTTTTATTTCTTGTTTTGCTAAAATAATGTCCTCAAACAAGATGACTGAGAGGTCAACTTTCTAAACTCTTGCATGTCTAAAAATGTATTTCTTTGTCCTCACAATTGTCTAATAATTTGACTGGGAATACTAGGTCCAAAATCATTTCCCTCAGAAGTTTATAAACATATTTCGTCATCATCTTCTCATATCCAGTGTTGCTACTGAAAAGACTGATTTCAGTTGGATGCTCGGTACTCTGTAAGTGAACCTGGATTTTCTTCTGGAAGCTTTTAGAATTTTATCTTTATCCTTGGTAATCTGAAATATAATGAAGATGTGTGTATGTAATATTTTATTTTGTTTTTGACATAGCCTACTTGATTCTTCATAGGTATTTCAGCTTAAAATTGTCTTATTTATTTTCAGTCCTAAAAATGTTCTCCATTTAATAATTTACTCTCTTCTGTTTCTTCAATTCTTTCTTTTGGAAATAAATATTAGGTCAAATGTTGGGGTTCCTAGACTGAGCCTCTATAAACTATCATTTCTTCATGCTTCCCATTTCTATTTTTTGCTCTTCTTCTGGGAGACTTCCTTGTAGTACTTCTATGGATTTTTTAATAGTTGCTTTTTGTTTCCAAAAGCTTTTTGTCTCTTCTGGTTCATTTTTCATAGTCTCTAGCGAAGTTTTTCTAGCGTCACATCTAGCATTGCCTTATGGAAAGAATATCATCTTGAACTTTTTCAGGAGATACTAATAAGAATTTTATCAGTGTTACAGCTTCTCTCCTCTTTCTCAAATTGGCTCTGTCTCCAGCTATTTTTGGCTTATTTGCATTAAGATTAGTCTTCTTCCTGTTTCTGGGGATACGTATTTGTTCATTTATACCTACGAAATAAAATAGAGGCTGGTCAGTATAGACATTGGCATGGGTTTCTCCTGCCGTGTGTTGTTTCTCCAGTAGGTCTCTTTCCTAAGTAACAGCAATGTGTGTGTAGATGAGTGAGGGGTATTGGTTGACCAACTTTACTTAGTCTTTTTAGGTAGAAAGCAAGAGGACAGTGTAGAGAACCACCAGAAAGTCCGAATGGGAATATGGGAGACTATTCTAGGATATAATTCTTATAGTAGAAGCCTTGGACCTCCCTAGGAAATTCTTTAAATTTCTTTAGAAAACAGCCTCCACTTTTAGCCCTACTGGTAAACTCAGGGCTTCTGGTTGCTCTGCTCCTACATGGAGAGAGGAGTCATCAGGAACCAACAGAATTGTTGCTCCAGAAATAGACTCATTGACCACCCTGTTAGTACTTGCCAGTTCCACAACTGCAGTCTCTCTGGCTACCACTGGAAAGTTCAGATCCTACTTTACCATAGCCTTCTCTTCCTTGCATGTTAGGCTGAAGCTCCTGCTTTATGTTATCTGTCAACAAACTACCATCCATTTTCCATTTTCTGGAAATTCATTGAAAACTCTGCTTAACTGATCAACCACATTCCATTTTATTTATTGCTATGGATTTATTCACTTTTTATTGTTTTTACTGACATTTCTATGATATAAATGGATAGAGGAGCATTGAGTAAGTATATTCAAGCAATTAACTTCATTTACTCATTTAACAAATATTTATTGAATTCATATCTGGTGTCAATAATAACATGAGATTAGCTTGTTGGGATTGTTGATTTTCTTACTCTAGAAAGATCATTTTTCTTCTTATTTCACACATGTAACACATGAAGTGCCCTGAAGCCCACCCCCTAACCACAGCTCCACTAACGGAAACTGGATGGAGCTGACTGACTCTATGCCAAACCAGCAACCAAACTCCCTCCCTCTTGCACTCTCTCTCTCTTACACTTTTTCAGCTTTTTCTCACCCAGCCCCTCCCTTCCAGTCTGGCTTCCTGCATATTCTTAAGAACATGGAATAAATGATAAGCCATTAAGGAATTATGAGACCACACTTGAAGGAAAAAGAAAGAAAGTTACTCTCTAACTTGCTAGAGAGTTACTCTAACAAGGAAGATGATTTTGGCCAACAACATTTTCCCATTGGTTAAAGGTAGAGCTAGAATTTAAAATCTTTATGGAGTGCAAGGAGGATAAACCAACCCAGGCCTTGAACAAGGATTGAGCAGAGCCTGAAGAAACCTCCCTGCAATAAATTGGAGCTATTCTTTCAAACCGAGAATGACCTGGAAATGGAAGATCCCATGTAGAATTATAGCCCAGTTGAATCTCCTGGAATATCCAGAGAAACTCAAGACATGAACTTGGTTTACTGTGGTCCAGGACTTATAATAACCTCAGGCACAAATGCTAATTCTTTCTGAAGGAAAGTATCTTCAAAGCATTTCATATTCAAACACAATGCCCAGCAAACATAGATAATCAGGTGCCCCTCAAAATTAGTCTCAATGAGCAAAAAGCAAACCCTTGGAGACCTTAGATATTGGAATTACCAAATGCGGACTCTAAAACCATTATGTTGACCATTTAAAGAAATAAAAGACAGGACCAAAGATATCTTCAGAGAATAGAAAACCATGAAAAGTGACACTTGGGGGTAAGTGTGGAAGCTAGATCAGCCTTTCAATCTTGAGAGTCTAACAGGAGAGGTGGTAGACCCCTCATGGGCTTGGAAAAGGACAGATAATAACAAGAACTGACAGAACCTGAACATTTACTATATACCAGCTGTATTATTCTGCCAAGCCTGACATAACAATATGCCACTGATCGGGTGGCTTAAAGCAAAAGACAGGAAAAACCAAACTGTTTTTCTGATTCTCACACACTCAACACAACATAGAAAAGTACCAACACGAGATGTATGAGGATTTTCACCCACACACCAAGTTATTCTCCAGTAGACATCAATTGGGTGTCCTACAATTTAATTCAATTTCGATACTATCTACCTGAAGTTAGAGTCAGATCCCACAGAGTAAGAGCTCAGTCCCACAAGACTTCCCCCATTTCAAGCACCAATCATAAATCCCAGGTTCTGACCTGTGTGTCTGACCAACTGGCTATAAATTGGGATTCCCATGACCCACTCCTCAAGTTCAATAATTGGCTGGGACAGTTCATAGACCTCAGGGAAACACTTTGCTTATGTTTACCTATTTATTGTAAAGGATGTTACAAAAGATACAGATGAACAGCCATTGGAAAAGGTGCATGGGGCAAGGTATGGGGGAGGAAGCATAGAGCTTTCATGCCCTCGCTGGGCATGCCACCCTCCAAGGACCTCCACATATTCAGCAACCTGGAAACTTTCCAAATCCTGTCCTTTTAAATTTTTATGGAAGCTTCTTCACATAGGCACAATTGATTACAACATCAGTTGATCAATGCAGCCTTCAGCCCCTCTCCCCTCCATGGAGGTTGGGGGTAGGGCTGAAAATTTTAATCTTCTGATCACATCATTGGTTCCCCTGGCAAACAGCCCCCATCCTAAGGCTATTCAGGAGCCTACTAAAAGTTGCCTCATTAGAACAAAAGATGCTCCTATAATTTAGGAAATTCCAAGGAATTTATCATCTCTGTGTCAGGAATTAAGGTCAAAGACCAAGTATCAGAACAAAAGATTCTCCTAGCACCTCTATCTATAAGGGTTTTAGGAGCTCTATGTCAGAAACTAGGGACAGAGACCAATATATTTATTCTTATTATTTCACACTTAAACAATAGAAATTTATTTTCTCACTGTTCTGAGGTTTAGAAGTCCAAGGTCAAGGTGTTGGCCGGGTTGGTTCCCTCTGAGGCCTCTCTCCTTGGCTTGCAGACGTCTTTCCTGTCACTGTGTCCTTACATGGCCTTCTCTCTCTCTCTCTCTCTCTCTCTCTCTGTGTGTGTGTGTGTGTGTGTGTGCGTGTGTGTGTGTGTGTGTGTATCCCTGGTGTCTCTTCCACATCTTATAAAGACACCAGTTGTACTGAATTAGGACCCCACCCTTATGACCTCATTTAACCTTAATTATCTCTTACAGGCCCTATTTCCAAGTAATTTAGCATTGGCAGTTAGCGCTTCAACATATGAATTGTGTTATGGACACAATTCAGTCCATAACACCAAGCAATATTCTAAGAGCTTTATAGTAATTACTTTGTTTAATCTTCACGAGAATCTTAGGAGATAGTGTTATTGTCATCTCCATATTTTTAGAGGAGAAAACCAGCACACCAAAAGGCTGAGCAGTTTGCCTTAGGTTATACAGCATGTCATTTGTGCAACTGATAAAGCCAGTACTGGAATGGAGGGATATGTGCTCTTAACAATTACGATATACTTGGAAATAGAAGGTTTCAGGAGCTCGTGTTCAAAAGGTGGCAATTGTCCTGAATTTAGCCTAATTTAACATTTCAGAACTTCTTTTGGCGTGGAGTGTGGTGGTGCACTGAAAGCACCGCAGGGATGAAGAAAGACCCCAGCCCGGCACCACTTTTCTTAGAAGGACTCAGGCAACAGCCCTGTGTCCTATCTCATACCCAGGAGCGGCTGCTCACTACTTCCCCCATCACCTGGCAAGTTGGAGGCCAGCCCATAACCCACATTTAAAGCATGGCTTCCTGATCTCCAAAAGCCGCCTAAGTCGGTTGCTCCCTTGTTTCTGTGGTCTACGATACTACTTACCAACCCTTCTGATTATTGCAAAAACCAGAGCTGTCTTGTCCACTCTCTTTTTATTTGTGAGCCTCCAAGACAGCCGTCGTTCTTGGGTTTAATCAGAGGTTCATTCATTTAGTCAACAAATATTTATTGAACTACTACTATGTTCCTGACACTGTTCAAGGAACTGGGGATATATCAGTGGATAAAATGGTCAAAAATCCCTGCCCTCAAATAACTTGCATTCTAGTGCCTTTTGCTAAGAATTACTCAGTTGCTATTTGTTTGAGACAGAGGTCAGACTGGCACATGGAAATTGGAATTGGGAGACCGAGTGGAAGCCCAGTTACAAATATTTGATACGGATATATAGAAAATATTTAGAAGGATACAATTACATGGGGTGAAATTTGGTAGTGGGGGGCAGGTATGGGGGATTAAAGAACTTTTCTCTTTATAACTTCTATTAGGTTGGTTGGTTTGCTTTTTAATCAATGAAAATATGTTATTTTTATAAGAAAAGTAGGCTTTTTTTTTAAGCTTGTCTGTGAAAGGAGAGGGGAATCTTCGACATGTTTAATTTCTGAAGAGAGAGTCAGTAGAAATAAAGAATGGAACAAATGAGGGGAAAGGGAGTGGATTTGGGAGGGGATGGGACCAGAACACATGTGGCAATATTAGCCTTGGGCAGGAGAAACAGCCTCTCTTATACCGCGACAAGAGGGAAAAAGGAAAGGTTGGGTATAGATTACATATTTAGATATAGATCGAAGCAAGTTTGATCAAATGAGAAAGTTTTGAGGAAGAAGTATAGACTGAGGAGGCAGAAAGACCTGAGTTTAAATCCTAACTTCATAACATCCTGGCTAAAACCTGTGGCTAGTTACTTAATCTTTTATTATCTCCAACTGAAGTTAACAATCTTGTGGGATTGTTGAGGCAATTAAATGTAATAATGTATGCACAGTGTTCAGCAATCATTCTCAACAATTGCTGCTTGTTTTGTCCGTTAGCCCTTTCCCTGTCTGCCTGGACAGAAGGTTTATGAGAATGGAATTCCAGAGCAGTTATTTGACAGCTCAGCATGGTCAGTCTTGCTGTTGCTTTGGCTCTGACCTTGGCACCCAAGTGCCCCTGTGCCTGAGTCCATGTCATAAATTTCCACTTTCTGGTTACTGGTGCACTATCCTATAAACTGTTCCCCTCTCTGGGACCAGCTGTTAATAGCTTCTTACCCACACACCTGCCTTTCCCGTCACTGAGTTTCCTGTTAGATTACCTATCTTTTTCCCTGTGATCATACTTATTAATATTTGTTGCTGGAATTTTTGAATTCTGTCCATAAAGCTATCACCTAATTAGACCAAGAATTTGTGGCCATGCTCCCAAGTTCAAATGCCTAGACTTCATCTGATTGTGTGGGTCTGTCTGAGTCTCTTGCATACTAAACTCACAAACACTTCAGAATATAACCGAGATTACTGATGTAGGGGCATCAGAATTTGGTGGCCACTCTGACCACACTGATGAAGAAAATACATATTTTGTAGTGATAAGAAGTATTCTTAACTATCTACTTTATTACAGATTCAACTCCTCTCCCAGTGAGACACCTTGAGACAGTTTAAGTCCCACAAAATATTCTGCCCCTTTCTTTGTAATCCAGCCTCTGCCTTGGTTATGAGCTCAAACCTTCAATGCCACTTTGGTTTTGGCTTTTCTTTGAAAGCTGAATAGTTCAATGCCTTTTCCAGCAATATCCTGGGCATCCTTGAACTTGTGTATGACGAGTGATTCTGTGAACACATAGGTTACTACCATAAACAATAACTCTAACAACCTAGTAATACACACTAAGCATGTCATTTGGATGCACTATCAATATTTGAACACATATCTTAAAATATAAGTAAGCATCCTAAAAATAGAGTGACTATGTCTTTATAGGCTTTACATTTCAACAGTTTATCAATTACTTGAAGTACATATATATTTATGTTATTATCAAAGTAAATGATGCTGTGATTAATGAGGTTTATAAAAGCTGTTAATTTTATACACCAAGACAATTTCTAAGGCCTTTCAAATGTTAAATACAAAAGACAATAGATTTATGATTAATATCAATATTAAGAGAAAATGTTGGCTAGATAACTTTAAGAACATATCCATTTTGAACCAACAGATGTTTATAGAAATTTAAAAAATAATACAAAACAGAATAATAGAGATTAGGTTTTATCATCATCATAGTTATGATCTTTGTAGAACTTTTGCAGAATTGTTTGGTTTACTAGATGGCATCAAAATAATCTTCAAGAATTGTATTTTATTTTTAGACATTTAATTTCATTTATATTATGAAGTCTTTGAAGAAAAAAATTCTTTTGGGGATTTTTTTTTTTACTTCTGTGAAGAGGACTTAAAAGCAAAATATTAATTTTGTCAACTGAGACTTTGGAATTGCTTTTTCACATTCTTACACAAATTGTTCAAGCAAGATGGAATATCTGCTATTACACATAAAAAAGGCTGCTGGAACAAAAGAAAAATTTTTAACTATACTTTGTAGATTATAACACTAGCAACACCAGGACTTGTTAGCAACTAATGTTTACTTGCAAAAGAAGTTCATTTGCTGCTGAAGAAGTAACCAAACTGATGTTCCTGGAGAGGGCAAGCATTTCCCACATTATAGCTGGCATAAACATCTTCCTGTCATTTAAATCCAAGGAAGATTTTGGAATTGGTGTGCACATAATGAAAGATAACAAGGAGATGAAAAATCCTTAAAGCCAAATCTATGTTCCACTACCACATTTTCAGATCCAAAGCTTAAAACATTAAAAGTGTTTATATAAAGGAAGTAGTTCATGAAAATATATTAAAATAAATGTGTGTATGTACTGGCAACAATTTTTTATTTCATTTTTTATTGTGAAAATTTTCAAATATATATAAAAACAAAGAGGTAACAGTATAATAAACCCTCTTGTATGCATCTTGCAGCATGGCGGTCCCCATCCTTTTTGGCACCAGGGACTGTTTTCATGGAGGACGATTTTTCCATGGACCCAGGGGCCTGGGGTGGGGGGATGGTTTTGGGATGATTCAAGCACATTACATTTATTGTGCACTTTATTTCTATTATTATTACATTGAAATATATAATGAAATAATTATACAGTTTACCATAATGCAGAATCAGTGGGAGCCCTGACCTTGTTTTCCTGCAACTAGATGGGCCCAAAGCGTGTTGCTTATGTCCAGTCTACTCCGTTATCTCGTTTTGGTTGCTATCACTGCAGAAAACCCTGCTTCACAAAGATAGGATGTTGGAAATGGAAGCAGGCTTTTCAGTGCTTTTGTGGCAATCTCAGGGTATTCCGCCTTGACTTTAACCCAGATCATATGGAGATTTGCTGTTGTCTCAAACGTACTTTTAAGGCCACAGTCGTTTGCAATCTCAAGCAGCTGATCTTCTTCTAGCATCACCACCTCTGCTCCACCTCAGATCATCAGGCATTAGATTCTCCTAAGGAGCGCCCAACGTAGATCCCTCGCATGCGCAGTTTACAGTAGGGTTCTGCTGCTGTGAGAATCTAATGCCCCAGCCTATCCGACAGGAGGCGGAGCTCAAGCGGTGATACCAGAGATGGGCTGTAATACAGATGACGCTTCCCTTGCTGTCCTGCTGCTCACCTCCTGCTGTGTAGCCTGGTTCCTAACAGGCCACGGACTGGTACTGGTCCGTGACCCGGGGATTGGGGACCAAGTCCTGGCATCTACAATTATTAGCAGTTTGTCATTCTTCTTTCATTTAGTCTCCACCCATTAATTTTAATTGTATTTATCTTTTCTGGAGTCTTTTAAACTTTTAGATATTATAACTTTCACCTATATGAATTTCCACATGTATCTCTTAAGAGATAAGGATTAAAAAAAAAAAAAAAGCCCAATACAATTATTGCACTTAATGAAAGTTTTTAAATGCTTTAAATAACCAGTCTGTGTTCAATTTTCAACTGTCTTAAAATATCTTTATGGTTCAGTTATTATCTTGTTCAGTAATTAGTTTGTTCAAATTAGAATCTGAAGATCTACACATTGCATTTGTTTCATATGTCTTTTAAGCCTTTTTTAATCACTAATATTTCTCCCTCCCTTTTTAGTTTTGTTTTTTTCTTATGTCATTAATTTGTTGAAGAAACTGGATCATTTGACTTTCAGAAATTCCCACAGTCTGTATTTGCCTGATTGCATATTCATAGTGAAAGGCACAACAACTTTAAGACTGTTTCTGAAAATAATCAGAAACATCTTCTTGAAGCAGCACACAAAACTTTATATCATAGGCTTGTCTTAAAAAAATTTTTATCAACAGTATCAACCAAACCTTCAAATCCAGAAGTTAAATTAAATCTTTACCTTAGTCAATTACTATGAGAGAAGAGGGAAAGTTTAATCCTTTTAGTAGCAATAGCAGCAGCAGCAGTACCTGCACTGACAGCCTAGCTAAAATAACTAGCTCCTCTAAAGATCAGTTAAAATTAAATTATCACAAAAACCCCGATTTGATGCTTACTCTTACAAATGCACATATAGTGACCATAAGGGCAATATAACATCTGGATGTTAATCAATTATTTTTCCTGCACTGTAAGTTCAAATTGTTAAAATTGAGCTGCTGATACTTTTTATAATAAAATTTTTAATAATAATTAAATTTTGTTCAAGGTTTCACATTAATTATTCTGGAAGGTTATTCTTTTATGGCAACATTTTGTTTGGCCTCTAATGGTAGAGAGGACAATGGAGCCAAAGCAGGCTTAGAAAAGAAAATCATATGTTTAGTGTTGGAGATATTTAATTTGAAGTGTCCTTCAAACACTTGCATAGTAATTTTGAGTAGTTCATTTGTTTTATGGATCTGGAAATCAGTTGAGAAGATTGAACTGGAGGTGAATGTGGGCATTTTCAGCTGTATGGCTAGTGCCTAAAGAGAATAGAGAGAGAATAGAGATTACAAAGGACACATTCATTCAAAATAAAATTTTAAGCTCTTTAAGGATGCTATATACCCAACACCTAATTTAATGTTGGCTTCTCAAAAATTATTCAAAAATTATTTATTGAAT
This sequence comes from Indri indri, assembly GCA_004363605.1. Taxonomy (NCBI): domain Eukaryota; kingdom Metazoa; phylum Chordata; class Mammalia; order Primates; family Indriidae; genus Indri; species Indri indri. Next base: position 73,456 of record RJWJ010004398.1, read on the forward strand.
AAATGAAGCCAATTTACTAGCTGATCCTTCCCTTAACAAATATCCCAGACACTGGTGAATAAACACTTGCCTTCCTTCTTCAAGCTCCCATTCTATCCTATGTTTCAGAAACAAGGTTCCCCTCTGCAAGGTATCGTCAGGAAGGACTATCTTACCTAGCCTCACAAGCCTGGTCACATCAGCTATCAGAGACCACATGAAGCAAGCTCCTGGGTAGTCTTCATACTACATCCTCCTCTCTACTCAACCTCTAAATGTTGCTGTGCTCCACAGATCCATCTCAGCTCCTCCTTTCTCCTCTAAATGTACTCATTAGGTAATCTAATCCAGTACCATGGCTTTAAATATCATTTATTATATGCTGATTGCTTGAAAAATTCATAACTCCAGCTCTATTATCAGCCCCGAACTCTAAGCTTTTATATCCAACTATTCATTTGAAAGTCTCCCTTGGATAGATACTTACAACATAAGATACTTCCATAGATGCTTCCAACATAAAATTTATGAAATGTCTACTATGGAATCATTGTTCCCCTATACCCTAATCTGCTCCAGCACCAACCTTCCCCAATCCGGCAAATACCATCTTTAACCTTGTTATTTAGATGCCAAACCTTGGATGTTCTAACTTCCTTCTCCTTATCCCCACATTTAATCCATTAGTATATCTTGTCAATTTTACTGACAAAAGGTAGTTTGTCTGTGTTTAATTCTCCTTCAGTCTCTAATAACATCACTCTGGTGCAGGCACCATTATCTTTTCCTCTTCCTCCTGCATCTTTGCAATGGAGTATCTGTTATTTGTGCTTTTACAGGCATTCTTCCACAATTGTTCACTCTCGTTTTGCTGTAACTCATTTTTTTAAGGGGCTATTTTAGCCCTTTAGCTTGGGATATAATTCATTCTTTTTTTTTTATTTCAGCATATTATGGGGGTACAGATGTTTAGATTACGTATATTGCCCTTACCCCCCTCCCCCTATAATTCATTCTTAAAGTAGCTTGAGCAAAATTTTTAAAAACTCATGGAAAAGAAAGCAAAGGTATAATAGGGTGGATTAACAAAGCTGAAAATGGTTTATTAAAATTATAACAAAATAAACACACCTTAGGTAAAGTTAAACAAAATTGTAGAAGACAAAACCTTAGAAAAATGAGGGAAAATGTGAACATAGCTATAAATGAATACAAAGGACCTGCAAAAGTAAGAGAATAATAAGAATAAAAAGTTTGTGCCACTAAATGGGAAAACTTAGACATTATGAACAATTTTCTAGAAAATTATAACTTAACAAATTGGACTCAAGAAGAAATAAAAATATGAATAGTTTTACAAAAAGTTATGCAATGGGATTTTACTTCACACCCCCTGGGTTAACAAGAATCAAAGAATCAGATAATAACAAGTGTTGGCAAGAAAGTGAAGAAATGAGAAACTTCATACACTGCTGGTGGGAATGTAAAATGGTATAGCTGCTTTGGAAGACAGTTTGGCAATGCTCAAAATGATTAAAAATAAAGTTTTCATATGACCCAGAAATTCCACTCCTAGGTATAATTATAAGAGAAATGAAAGCATACGTCCATTAGAAACTTATAATAAATGGTTACAGCAGCATTATTCATTATCACGGTCCCAAAGTGGAAACAATTTTTATGCATTTGTACAGTTTCCAAAGTTCCTCTCGGTATTGATTTCTACTTTTATCCCACTGTGGTCTGAGAAGATACTTGATATTATTTCAATTTTTTCAAATTTGTTGAGAATTGCTTTGTGGCCTAACATATAGTCTGTCATAGAGGATGTTCTATGTACTGATGAGAAGAATGTATATTCTGCAGTTGTTGGGTAAGATGTCTGAAGTCCAATTTAAATTCAATGTTTCTTTGTTGGTTTTCTGTCTTGATGATTTGTCTAATGCTGAGTGGAGTATTGAGGTGCCCCACCACCTCCTTGTCTTAACTGAAGTCTGGAATATTCTTTTTGAGTTAATTTTTGTATATAGCTTGAGGCAAGGGTACAAGTCCATTTTTTTACACGTGGCTAACCTGTTGTCCCAATATCATTTGTTGAAAAGACTATTCTCTTCCCATTGAATAGTCTTGGCACCCTTGTTGAAATCGTTTGATCATAGACACATGGGTTTATTTCTGAACTTTCAATTCTATTCTATTGATGTATATATTCTTATCCCAGTAACATACTGTCTTTATTAATGTTACTTTGTAGTAAGTTCAGAAGTCAGAAACTTGTGTCCTCTAAATTTCTACTTCTTTTTACATATATATATATATATATGTGTGTGTGTGTATTTTTTTTTTTTTTTTGAAACAAAGTCTCACTCTGTTGCCTGGGCTAAAGTGCAGTGGTGTCTTCATAGCTCACTGCAACCTCAAATTCCTGGGCTCAAGGGATCCTCCTGCCTCAGCCTCCCAAGTAGCTGGCACTACAGGCATATGCCACTGCATCCAGCTGATTTTTCTATTTTTAGTAGAGATAGGGTCTCGCTTTTGCTCAGGCTGGTCTGGAACTCCTGAGTTCAAGCAATCCTCCTGCTTCAGCCTCCCACAGTGCTAGGATTATAGGCGTGAGCCACTGTGCCTGCCCAGTGTTTTATGTTTTTGTTGAAATGTATTTTCCCTACTCTATTCTAAATAGCGATTGCTATTTATGGGAAATCTATTAATTTTTCAGGGATTTTTTTTTTTTTTATAACCAGCCTAGTACCAAGGCAACTCTTTAGTGCTAATAGCTGTTCAGTTGATTCTTTTTGGGAAGCAGTTTGTATTAACATCATATGCAAATAATGGTCATTATGTCTTTTCCTTTTCTATATCTATTGTTTTTTCTTTCCTTTTAGTATTGGCTAATATTGGTGGTCATAGTGGCAGCCTTGTGTGGGGATGCCTCTAGTGTTTCATCATTAAATGTGATGAATTCAAGGAGGTATTATTGAGCTGCATCTTTAAAGGATGGAGGAACAATCCAGA